>VOMN01131787.1:0-40146 GCA_014899125.1 Orchestia grillus | reverse complement strand
CTGTGTTGTGGTTGTGTGGTGCTGTAGTACTGCTCCAGTTAAAGGGAATACTGCGGATGCCGTCGATGAGATCAAGGACAAGGGAAAGGGCTAGTGCAGCTGTACTTGGCGTTGCTAGCGTAGATGTCGAAATTACATATGGCGATGTAATGTCAATTGTAGCCAGAGATGGTATTAATTATTGCTCTTGAGTAGCTTGTGTTCTAATGTAGCTGGTTTTCCAACGCAACTGGTGTTCCAACGCAACTGGTGTTCCAACGCAACTGGTGTTCCAACGCAACTGGTGTTTTAACGCAACTGGTGTTCCATCACACATCACAGCTGGTGTTCTAACGCAGCTGGTGTTCCAACGCAACTGGTGCTCCATGACACATCACAGCCGGTGTTCCAACGCAGCTGGGGCTCCATCTCACATCACAGTTGGTGTTTCAATGCAGCTGGTGCTCCATCACATCACAGCTGGTCTTCCAATGCAGCCGGTGCATCAACTTGCCATTTATAGTGGGTCCCGCCTTCGTTCATGAGCAGTCTCGCGAGTGAGCATCCGATTGCATTTAGTAAGAAGCGTAGCTTCAGTCCAGTTGATTGTACAGTAAACTAAAGGTGTACGTAGTTGATATCACTAGGAGATCTTAAACTTGCATTGAACGTAATCTATATAAAGCTGCTTCACCTAAAATAGTTCGTAACACCCATACAAATACTCCTCATGGTACCTGCAGAAACTAGGAGCCTTACATCTCCAGAGAACGAATATGCGTCGTAAGGGAAGAATAATACAAAAAACACGAAGTTTATATTGGAGTTATAGACCCTTCATTGACGTAAACTTATTCAAAACTGAATGGAAAGGGGTGGAGAGGGGTAAAAGCTAGCCCCTCACATGGACAATAACAAGGGCTACCCTTACGTGAACTGCATTCCATCATACTTGGAAATTTACCGCGTCGTTTTGATAACTCGCTTGCACGAGCTTTGTCTTGCGGAATACACCGCCCGTCGTCCACGTGGAAAGAAATGCACGTATTCCCCGAGTGCACAGTCCTGCAAGAAGTATTAGATGAGATGAAATTGTAGGCGAAGAGCCGGAGCTGCTTCCAAAATTAGAGAAGAGCTGAACTGTCTGGAATGTGGGTCTAACTTGGCGCGCCCACGCCAGCTCCCTGCGTCGTGGTCCAGTCATGTGCGCGAGGGGTCTCGCAAGGACGCAAAAAGCGCATTGCAGCTCTCAGGTTTCGTGAGAACCTCAAAAGCGAGTGTTTACAAAGAGCTTATATCGTCGGTTCTTACAGGGATTCTTGTGGTTTTGCTCGAGTTCGAGGGGTCTTGCAAGAGCACTGGAACTGCAGTGCGGTTCCTAAGTTTTGTGGTGTAAAAACCCCTAGAGTGAGTCAATGAGGACAGCTTCTAGCCGTTTCCTGCAGTGCTTCACCAGTCTCCAGCTTGAAGTAGAAAGAGAACTCCTCAACCTAGAATTATGCATTTCATACGGTACAATCACATGATGCTATTCATCATATTTAGTTAAGAGAAACTCGACCGACTAGAAATTCTTCGTCAGTTTCAAACACTGGACACGGAAACCGAAAAGTTTCCTCAGCTTATATTTAAATCTAAACAATAAATTCTTGGTATACCATTATGCACAGCTCCAGCAAGCGGCACATCGTCACTCGTCTCGCCACGTGACGTTGACAGAGAGAACTTCGCGAGCAAGTCCGAGGCTGCAGCAGTGAACGCGTCCAGGCCACACAGCGCCTCACGAGTGCCCACGTTCCCAGCGTAGTCCCGAAGCGGCGGATGAATTCCAGGGAGGGGCGGAAGGGCAAAATGTTGGCAGCGCACGGATTATTGATACAATTGAATACTTAGAATTTCCGGATAGCTGATAAAACGTGATATTTGGAGCTTCCGGATAGCTGATACAACGTGATATTTGGAGCTTCTGGATAGCTGATACAACGTGATATTTGCAGCTTCTGGATAGCTGATAAAACAGATATTTGGAGGCTCTGGATAGCTGATACAACGTGATATTTAGAGGTTCTGGATAGCTGAAACAATGAGGTAATTCAAATATCTAGATCGCTGATAAAATGAAATATTTTATCTTTTCGGATAGCCGATACAGTTAAATATTTGAGATTTTCGCTAACTGGTACAATTGAGTATTAGGAACTTCGGTCTAGTTGAAATAGGTATTCGAAATTTTCTGATAGTCAAATGAAAAATATGAAATTTCCGGGTAGAAAAATAAGGATCCAACTAATTCATCACCAGCACTTGGATAGATGACCACTATAATATCTATGTAGGCATGAACTAAACCTGAAATCTTCAACAATTCCTGACAATATAAGAATAGACCGATTACAGGTAGAGGCGGTAACATAAAAGCCATCAATACAGAAAGATATAACATCGATGTCAATGACTGATCCTACCCCTCCCACTAAAACCACACTTCGATTGGCTGAAGTCCCAGGAGATAAGATATTCAATAGCTTGTAAATTTCATGGCTTCCCGCCTGTTCTACTACAAGGGTTCGAAAAACTCGACCTGTCTGTTTTCCAAAAAAAAACACAACTAAACGTAATCATTTCCATACAAAATAATGCGTAATAATTCCCATATCAGGGAGAATTTTTTCGTCATTTTCAAACGAAACGACCTATACCAATTCCATACAAAACAATACGCAATGAATTTCATCAAAAATTACGCGCCGCCATTCCCCCCCAACATGGAAAAGCCTTTCGATTTCAAAGTACCAGTCAGAGGTTCGAAGCCTGACTTCGACATGGCCGGAGAAAACCAGACGGCAGCGCAACACCAAGCTTAAGTTTTAAAATATACAGGTAAACCATAAAGTAGTACGAGTCCGTTGAGTAGTGTACGTTTTTCATGAAAAAAATTCTAACGCGAATACCGTCGAATATATTTCGCGAGACCATGCATTCACGGAATCAACGTACTTCTTAAACGTTAGTTCACATGCTCTATTCATGAAGAATAAAGGTAGCTACCGCTCCAAAACAGGAAATAGAAGTCATGCGTAGCGCTTATTTCACCAAGTGCACATTCACGCCTCCATAACCATTTCGCTCGCTGTAGAAGGTGAAGTTACTGTAGCCGATTCTACGATCTGAAAGTTTCTTTCCCTCATAGGAGGGACCCTCGGGCAAAACTAAAACGTCCCTCCTTTCCTCCATCAGTCACGCGCGCGTAGCACGGATACGCGGCGTAGTGTAAAGCTTGTTGTTACGCGCCGCCTGCCTCGGTAGCTGGTGCTAATCATGATTGTCTTCGTCGTTCCATAGTTACGAAAGCCGAGGCGCGGCAGGGCTGGTGAACGGCTCCGAGCTACGCGGTTTTGCTCAAAGGAGGTTGAATTGATGGCAAATTAAGAGGTGTAAGTTACTTACGTGCTAGAGGTGGTTGTTGAAAGTTCGTCCATTGGAGTTAATTTGTTGTAAAATTTTGTTTTATTAGTGTAGTAAAAAAGAACCACAAAGCAGAACCGGATTTGAACACGTTTTTCTGACCAACAAATCCTGTGTCGAAATTTATTTTCGATGAAATAGAAAAATTGGAATGTGGAAGCTCTCATTCTCAGTCTAACTTTTTCTCCACTCCATCAAAAAAATTATGGAACAATTGCTAAAAAAAACACTTGGGAAGCAAAAATTATCGATGCATATAGATGCTCCGGCAAAAAAACTGAAAATGGGATTCTAGCTACGAAAATTCTGCCTTAAATTAAGTTACGATAATATTCGTTAGTTTAAAAACCGTTTATCTACATGTAATATGATAAAAAGAACAAAAAGAGAAGATTAGGTTAGATTATTCCTTAGTTTGAACCCCTTATCCCCCTAAAACGAGATACACAGAGATCGAAGAAATGAAGGAACCATCTCGTAGGGACTGTAGAAAACGTGGAATCTATGCACAGGTGTGTTCCCACACCGGATAGCATAAGCAGAGAAGAAAAAAACAAAGAAGAGATAGCGAAGAAGGTGTGAAAATTGAAAGAATAAAAATGGACGCAAAAATAGGAGTCGCGGAGGTTTATCTATAGCTGAGGTAAGTTAACAGAGTTTCCCTGAGGTCACCAGTCCCTATAGCATAGGATAGACAAACCTAACTAACTTTACCCTACTCCCTATCCTATGCCCCCTGAAGGGTGTAAATTCAGTAAACTTTAAAACTTGTTGAATTAGCAGTCAACTCGATGACTGGTAATTCACGAGACGAATTCGTTTGTCTAAATTTATGTCGTAGTAATACGAGTCAGTATTCTATTTCATGTTATTTAAATAATTATTAAATAAATTATTTTTAAACAGGAAGAGAGGAAGAAGAATTTTTCCATTAAATCAACTTCAATACGCCCTCAAAAGGTCCTCTAATTTTATCATAATTTTATTCCAACCATGCATCCAAGTCAATTTACTACATACTGGGGGCTTGTAAACTAATGATAAAAACTTTATAGTAGATATGAAACTTTTCGAAGAATAGGTAAAAATCTAAACAGTCGTCTTTGAGATATGGAAAAATAGAGGTTGTAGCTCCAGCATATCGCTCCAAGAATGTGCGATCAACATGAGACCTTACGTTCCCCAACAGATGGATAGAACAGTTATGGCCAGCAGCACGGCCAGCGAAGTTTCCAGTTGTTACACCTTTACATTTATACTTCTAGGACCACAGAAAGAATTTGTTTTATGAAACCACAGAGGAGACAGAAATGGGTCTTGTTGGAACGAGAATTGACTCCGCAAGACGCATTGCGGATGATCCACAAGTGTATTATCGCGTCCGGGAATCGCTTCTTTGTAGGCGCGAAGCTGCATTGGCGTAGCGTGCAAACATTTTGAGCTCCCACTGAAATTCAAGATTTGTAATAAAGTTCATGTAATCGAACGAGCATTCATCGCCTATGACTCTGAGGACTGCCTGCCCCTCCCCTTCTCCCCTGTAGTGCAATCAGCCCCGCTCAAGTTCATAGCGATATCTCGAAAACGATGAATATTTGGAATTTTACTAATTACTGAAAAACTCATTCTATTGGGATTCTATATCTACTGTCAAAGTTTGTACCATTAGTGTTCAAACACCCTGCAATATCCCCACGCTCGCACATCCCACACAGCAAGAATATAGAGTAATTCCAACATATTCGATATACAGCACTTCGTTATGTTTTCAATGCTTTATACCTAATGATTTGCGAGTGATATGAGAAATGTAAGGTGTAAACTTCCTTTTTCAAGGGAAGGACTCTGTGGTAATCATAGGATTACCAGCAGGTCTAACTGACTAACAGGTAACCAGTTAGTCCCAGCCGGGAGTCGAGCCCTGACTTGTCCGTTGTGAGCCCCCCACGGGACCAGTGCGCTATGGCGCCCTACAACTCGGCGGGCCGCGGCATAATGCGGGATGTTCAAGCGAAGAAGTTTTGTTCAATGCTAAATTGACCCTCGCCTTCATTGCACAAACTTCTTACAGCATTGTTCCAAAGTTGGACCTACCTAAGTAATAATACTAGTGATACCAGTGTTTTTGCATCGAGGTCGGCAGGTATATGCTACTTTAGAATCATTTCATCACCTATGCCTGGAGCAGCGATTAGTACTGTACTTGATCACAATGAACTACACCCATAAAAGCCGACGTGATTTAAAGACCGGTGCACCCATAAAAAGAATCGTTTACTGTAACTATATTTCAGGGACAACGACAAGCGCAAGAACGCCAAAGAAAAGTCTTAGCAAGTTATTCAAATTCATTGGATTAGTACAGTTTTCTTTAATTCTTCCAATTCTTCGGGTTAGTGTAGTTTTCTTTAACCTTCAGCCAAACTCAACCCAAATGCGGCGCTCAGAAATGATGCTAGAAATGACGTCAGCTTGGATTAATGGAGCGGCGTTCCAGCCCACCGACTGCTGCAGCAACACCGACTGCTGCAGTAACACCGACTGCTACAACACTATTACCCAGCCTGACTTTTTTGCTGTCCCCTTCGACTGATTTGCAGAATAACCGATAAATATACTTTCATGGCCAAAATTTGTGACTTATAGATGCTCCGCGAAAAAGTTGAACTGGGAACACGTGAAGACAAGCAGCACAAGCTGCCCTGTTACCGGTCATGACGCCTGCCCACGCGGGCACCCGCACAGCGCCGAGGGTCACTCTCCTCTCACTGACGCCAACCGGTTCCCCACTGCTGCAGCTGTTGTGGCTGCTGCTGCTGCTTCCGGCTAGAAAATGAAACCTGCGACGCTTTAAGCCGAATTACTGCCTTTCTGCAGCCATTTGAAGTGATCTAACGCTGAATTTCTCGTTAATATTAAACTTACACTTCCAAACATGTAAGATTGCGCTCTTTTTCAATCTTTTGATCGAAACAGCTTTAATGGAAAACATGATTACTTTTAGTTTAGTAATTTCCAAGGACTTTACTCCAAAAATTCAAACCGAGATATCTTATTCTGCCCATTTCCAGCAGAATGATCCTGGTTAATGCCGCATCAAGAGAAAATAATTCACTGCATTCTTCTGAGCATTTATTCTTCAGAGCGTAGCAGCAAATTCAAATCTGCTATTGTGTGGTAAATGGATAAACCTATGTATCGTCGAGACCGTCGCCATTAAATTCAAGGTTTAATTTCGGTCCTCGCATAATTATGGAGAGCCGTGAGAGACACCAACAGCGTTGACGCCATTTGAATTAAGCCACAAAAGCACAAGACTTGTGTTTTTGGCGAGTATAGCTCTGTAAAAGCTACGGGATGGTCTACATCCCTCTATAACAGCGTTTTTCAATCTTTGTACCCTTGCCTTTAAGAACAGAATAAATTAAATGTTCATATTACAATAACTAATGATGCATCGGGCGCGCATAGTAATATTCGTAAGGTAAAATAAGTACAGATTCTGAAGTGCAATAGCTTATTTTACCTGTTCTTGCGAAATTCTTTAAGACCTTCTGCGAATCCCCGGTTGAAAAACGCTGCTCTATAATGTTGGGTGAAATGAAAGAAGAAGAAGAAATCAGTTGAAGCATAGACACTAGAGTACTGTTTGCTCAATACATTATCTACCACTAGAGAAAATGACTGAAGAATTGAGATCACACTACACATGCGAGAACCAAAGGTATATCATACGCACATCTACTGTATACGCGAGTATTGTGGGACGCTGAGGCGGTTCTTATCAAGTGACACGCTGAAAAATACAAAATAATTAGATAACGTGCGTTAACACGCCTTTCGCTACAGAAATTATACTGTAAATTGCAACAATAATATCAATTTAAGCTGGTATACCTGATATAATGTATCTAATTTCGTTTTATAAACTTTACTGGCCAAATTTAGTTCTTGAAAAAACTAGCAACTTTCACCTGAAGCTTTGAAAGTCTAACTTATAGCATTCTACATAAATAGAATTCATTGAATTCCATTGAGTCGTGTAAACTTGGAATAAAGAATTGGAATATTAGCACAGATCATCTCAGTTAGACAGAACTTGAAACACAACAACTCGAGCACATCAGATCTGTCTGCAGGAGGTCGGCGGCATGGTACTCCTGGCTACTCTAAGACAGAGAAAAAGAATAAAATGGAGGTTAAAATTATGCAGCTACACGTCTAAGGTGAGAATTTTTCGAAACCAGAGTCGCACATTGAAAAGTACCTGGCAGACTCGTACGAGACAGAATTGCAAGTCAAGGCAATCGAATTAGGTTAGGTGGCGGACTGAAAAATAAATTTACTCTTTGAAGCTAGCGACAATTAGAAAAAAAGTTCACCCTCGCTGAACATACAAATCGTACAAAAAGCTTAAATAAAAACAGTATCTTTTTTTGAGCTCACATGTGTACTTCACTAAGAACGAGAAGAAATCCAGGCGTTCCATTGACTTACAAGCGGACTCAAATTCCGTTCACCTTCAAATTCCAGCAAGAAGCGGAACGAAACTTAGAGAGTTGCAACAGCAAGCACGGACACGGAACTTGACCACTTTATATCTAGTGCCACCAGCCTGATAACCACACCTTGGATGCCTTGGAGATGTTTGGGTCTTCACACCCTGGCCACACTGGGATGCCGCCTGCTTTGTACTGTCATATCAGTAAGCTGTTGAATTAGGCCATTTCCCTCTGCCGTTTGAAACACCCCACAGAGAGACGGCACCATTTTTCATACACGGTGGATAAAGTCAACGAACGTACTAAGTCCTCGTTTGAACCCAAAGCTGCCTCATCCTCAAAAGACTTCAATCGTCTAGGAAATCATCTATGGTCATCGAAGCCTTCGCACATACTCAAGGTGGTTCCCTCATCTTCGAACTCTTCCTACATCTTCCACATCCTCAAAGTCTTTTCATACTCCCGAAGTCTTTCTATTGTCCGAAAAGCCTTCCCCTCATCTTAAAAGTAAAAAATCAACAAATATTTTACTCATGGATTCATCCCAAATTTGTTTTTCATTTCAAATTGACACTTATGAATGAGAATACGTGGCCTGCAGGCATCAGTTTCAAAAGGTCGCGTAAAGCAATTGAACTTCTTCACTGTTTCAAGGTAGGAAACAGCACCAAATCAGGCATAGAAAGTAAGCAAAAATTTCAGTGACCTTTCATTAGGATGTCCAATTTTTTTATAGTTATAGTCACTTTTGGAAACAATTTTTATACTTCATGACATCGAAAACTCATAGAATTGTTTTTGCTTTGCAGTGTTAAATGAACAGTGAAAACAATGCCAAAAACACTCCTGCATGGCACTGCAGAGCCAATAAAAGCTCGACCCATGAACCGTAACGATTATGACTTCCTGGATGCATTGAGTTCTAATTAAACCTTAGCGGCATTTAAATGAGAACATGCATCGATTGGCACACAAACTGCGGGCTACGTACCTGATAAAAAAATCCGTTCATTCTTTTGTAAGTGACGAAGCGCAACTTAAAAAAAATGCACAGGACCTGTAATTAACTTTCATATTAGGTCAATTCGCCCCTTCATTTGGCATAATTTTACTTTGGAATTTTTTTTGTTCAAATCTTGACTCCGAAGCCAGAAAGATTTCGAATTTTCGGAACTGAAGAGACAAATGCCACGTCACGAAAGACAGCAAGCGATGCCGCTGACAAAATAGCGAAAACAGTCATTAGAAACTGTAGCACGGTCACGACTCAGCTTTGGGGAGCCCCAGCATGCATGCAGATGAGGAAAGTTAGACCGTGAACGCAGCGCCCCCATACGGTAGTGAGGGCTGAAGAAAAATGCGTAGAAATGTTATGCTGCCCAACACATCAGCGAAACGCACTAGATATCCACAGACACTGCTTCATACGTGACTTTCCTTCATTTCTGTTTATTCATCATAATAAAATGAATAAATTTTGTATAAAATCACTGAGGCGAACATCTTTCTCGATCTTTTGAAATTTGTTGCATCAGAGTAAATACTATTTATTCAATCTTATTTAGAAACAAAGTTGTGAAGAAACACTCAGAGTGCTGAATACCATTAACATTTCGATACTAATGTTAATGGTTAATGAACCACGCTCTTCCATTGCACAGCGCAATGATCGTAGCATGACTTGGTCTGGGTGACCAAGTGTTTCAATAGTGTGTTTCAAGGACAGCTAATTTTTAATTTCATAATTTCTTCGATAAAGAAATATGACCTTTTATTCTTGCAGAACTTTATTTTGTATTACATTTATTACTGGTGCTATTGGAGAATGGCAAAATTGAAAATCTATTGACCTGACCACAAAAAAAAAGTTCGAGCATTAAAAACGTTTCTTTTCATTTTTGTTTCTAAAAAAAATGGAAACCCAAGTTTTAACCAAGGAACACAATAAAAGGGAAATTTTGTTACGTGGTGCAATTTGCCTCTGTCCTAGGGCAGCTGAAGCCGCGTTGTGCCTGAAATGCTGCCAAATTGTGCCTGAAATGGCGCCAAATTGTGCCTGAAATGGCGCCGAATTGC
The DNA here is from genome assembly GCA_014899125.1 of Orchestia grillus. NCBI lineage: Eukaryota > Metazoa > Arthropoda > Malacostraca > Amphipoda > Talitridae > Orchestia > Orchestia grillus. Next base: position 30,124 of record VOMN01131787.1, on the reverse strand, counting down.
GCCTGAAATGAGGCCAAATTGTGCCTGAAATGTGGCTAAATTAACTCTGGGTCTCAAAAGTCACGCAATGGGCTAATGCGAACGCTAACCATTTGTCCAACTTGAGTTGCTAAAAACAAGACGGATGGTAAACTTACTCTGGTTATCGAAACCAATTTCACTATTGAGCGTATCTAAATGTTGTGTTATGCTCGGCACGGTGAAGGAAATTCTAATTTTCCAAAATCAAGAACAAATAAAAAAATTCCTAGAAATAAACCAAAAAAATTTGCGATGTACAATCCACAATGAATTTGAGGCCCATAAAAAATAATGAGCTGTGACAGTTATTCAGTGAAAAATTATGTATTACATAGCTTTAGATTCACAACGAATAGCAAATTTTCTTCAAGAAAAGCTACAGTTGAAAATATATGTCTCGCGTTTGCGAAACTCTGATGAGTCCAAATCGACAGAACGGAGCAAGTATAAGTTGCAAAAGAGCCAGCTGCAGGCCAGCAGCCTACAACCTTTACAGCTCGTAGTGTTACGAAGAAATACTGAAGGCAGCCTGCAGCAAACCCATGCCCTCAGCGCACCTCCCACCATCCCTTCTTAAGGGAACTTCAACGCATGTGAAGTAATGATCTACCTCACGCGCATGGCGCGTCGCCTGACTGGATATTGCCGTTCGCAGCACATAAGTCAATTTGCTGAACTTTTGGGAAAGAATTGGGAATTGATATGAAGGTTGTACGCAGGTAGTGCACATGAGAATTCTGGATGTAGGAAAGTTTTTGTCCTTTTATGAATTGTTGCAGAATTTGAGGCACATAACGTGAATAAACCTAGATATGCTCGAGACCCGTATAGGTTCGATGCGGTTAGATTGATTTCCGACGAAAAATATTTTTCAAATTAATTATTCAGTAAAATTTGCATTCGTGACCAAGGCATTATAGATAAAGAAACGCACGTTATCTGCCCATGAAATAAAATCCGCTAACGGTACATAAACGGGCTGGCCTAATTAGGGATGAATGTTCCACCGAACATTGATTCCGCTCAACAAACGAAACGATGTTACACGTGAAGCTTTTGCTGTCGTGCAACTGGTTTGGCGTTATGTGGCGGTCTTGGTATTGCTCGTGTAGGGAGATATTAGTATTTTTACACACCTCACTGCTGGACCCGTACAACAATACTCCTCAACACCAAAAAGATTAGAAAATTAAGAGGCATCATTTTTGCGAAGCAAATTCATAATACAGGGAATTACCCTAAGATAAAGGTGAGTCCCTTCGATTAGAAAATACTATATAATTGTGAATTACCGCTGCATCAGACAATATTACGCAACAAAAATGGACTCTTTACCAATAAGCAGACATACCATGCATTGTTGTGCAATCCTTCGAGTCCTACAGAGACGCATCAGGTGAGGTTCACTCTCAGCTTAATTTTTACTTTGACCTGCTGTTGCTGCAGCGCAAAGCCATAAATTCTCGAAAGCCATTGGCATGGCCAGAACTCAAAGGGTTAACCACCACATTCACTGAAAGATTTCTCCAGCACTGACTAGGAGCACCTCACTGTAAGTTCAAACTACAGACTGAGGCACAAATATAAAGTAGCGGAGATACGTACCCGGGAGAACTTATGCTGCGCACAAAGCCAGTCTATCCCCAGAAAGATTATTACATAAAAAAGAAAAACAAAGACTACGTGTGTAAAAAATGAATGCGCAACAGTCACACGCAGCAAGTCTTATTGCTCACGCATTAAGATTTGAGCTCGGCTACGACAGACAGAAGCTCGTATCAGATGGTACACTGACGAGGAGAGACACCAGCAGCACACTCAGCGTGAAGCCCGGGGCTTCAAGGGGACATATTCCACGTAGATCTAAAGAATAGCCTTCCAAAAACTATTCTGCGTTAGTTGAGTGAAACGTTCTGTATCCAACACATGGAAGCAGCAAACCATTAGAAAGATGGAAATAACTAGCGTCTAACACAGCGATGAGTTCAGGATATTTAAAATATTATTATTTGGACTATTTGAGCAGTTTTTAGTATGATAACGTTCTCATGAAAACTTGCTGCAACACGAGAACATCAATGATAAAGTTCTTGAGCAAAACAGGTCAGCAAACGAGCGGCATTGGTAAAACTACTGTAAGACTTTGCGAATCAAAAGGAGTCCTGTCAACTTCATTAAAAACTGCAAAAATGATTAATGATGAATCAGTAACTCGAAAGCAACAAAAAAAATTCAGCAAGAAATTTCCAAAAAAGGTCGTCCGTCGTGTGAGACGCAAGACGCTGGAGCAGCTGTAGCGTCCAGGGCACTCAACTTACCTGAGTCAGGTGAGAATATACCTGCAGCACTAGCTAAACTTGTATTATCTTCTCAAAAGTGCGTACACCAATAAACATTTATTTGTTGAGAAGTCACTGGTCCCATATGAAGGAAAAAGCGTTCTAAACTGCTAATTTTTCCCACTGAAATCGACTGATCCGCGATACACTACTAGAGGGAACCGCCAGTTGCACACCCTCTCCTCCTCACTGCCGCAGTCAAACTGATTGAACACGGTCCAACACGACCGTGAATTTACGAATCGGCCCCGCAGAATGTTGAGGACTTGAGGTATCCGGAAAACTTGACAAATGTTCAGATGCCATGGAATTAGGACAGCTAATTTTTAATACGCCTCTGAGTGCTTGAGTGATGACTAATTGTCTCATTGATTAAAGTACTCGTACATTGTTCGGAGAAAATAATATTCCAATATGAATGAAGTACTCGAAATTCATGGTCAAATCATCTCAGATGCTTATAAATATTTTACTTTAGCCCTTGTCAGTGAAGAATCCGAAAATAAAATAGATTTTACCTTGTAGATTCTGTTCTTAAAAAGTTTGCAGTCATTGACAGCACAAATGTGCATCTCTGAAGATAACAGGCACCAATTTTTTTGCTCGAAAACTTGAGCTCAGCAATTGAAGTTAGAATCTTTTCTTTCCGCCTAAGGATCACAAAGCATTTCATTGATTTCTCTGTGAAGTTTTTTTATCAAAAAAATGAACGCTTATATGTAAGAGAAAACGACCGTCCTAACGGGAGGAAAGCAGAGCACAAATTGACCGAGTAATTTAAGAATCCACAAAATGACGGAATTTAAATAGCAGAATTACTCGTGCTTCAGTTAATTAATGAGTCTTCACGTCACAGTCTCATGTTAGCCTAAACATTTGAGGCCTGCGCGCCCAGCTCGCCAAGAGGGGGGAGTCCCGAGTTATGTTCCGGCTCAGCGTCGTCACTTGCATGGAGTGAAGAATTTCTTTTGATTTTTCGTTTTCCCTTTCGTTTCTTGCACCTAACAATTGCAGGCTTATTATTTCCACATTTAAGTAATAAGCCTGCATGCTTCATCCCAAAAATTGGTTACCTTTACGTAAGAAAAATATGTCCCAGGCAAGTCTTTCATTGTAATACTCACGCCCCCGTCCTGCAGCTGGCCCCCAGGCTTTGGAACTGTACAGATGCATTTGCTCATCACAATCCCTTCTCTCAATGCGGCATCAAGCTTTCTGTAAACGGATATGACACGTTTCATGCCCCTAGTACTCTTGTAGCTAATCTTGTAAAGATCGCCCTGCATTTAGTAGGCCAACTGAAGCTAATAATTTAATAATTTACCCATTTACCGGTGTATGAGAGGATGGAGTCAGTAGGCTCCAGGGGCAAATTTCTGATATTCTGAGTTCGAAACCATGTTGCTGGACGAAAACGTGAAGAAATTTTAAAGAATGCCCAACGGAAAGAACGGAACCAAAGCACAACCGCAAGCGGCGAGTATTTCAGATTTGTGAGGTGGGCACAACGAGAATTGAGAGCAGCAATTGAACCGAAAGAAAAAACCCAAAACCTATTTTAAAATGTCGGTTTTTGTCCACACATAATTTTCTGCCCGTAGATGGCAGTCGCTCCATAAGACCGAAGTTTTGTTGTCAAGTTGTCGCCGAGTGGTAACAGGTACAACGGGACCAACCCCTCTTTATCGTCAGATACTTTATGAAGGAAAATAAAAAAGTTTCAAGAGTAAATTTTATTATTCATAATAGGTCCCGGATATACAAACCATACCAAAAGCAATAACAATGCTTTTAATAACATAATATATAACACTACGATACTTCAGTGAAAAAGCAGTACAAGAAAAGAAGATCAGCAAAAGTACCAGCAAAAAATAACTAGAGAGCACAAGATTAGCAATTAAATGATAATACGCTTTGCATTATTAATAAACTCGTGTCAATGCCAGGCGAACTCTGAAATAGTTTTTCCTAATTACCAAACTAATTCAGCAAAAAACAAAAAATAGAATTTGACAGCGGAAACTCGAGTCCCCGATAAACATTTGTGGTTACGAGTTTTGAATCTGTGTGTCGTATAACTCTAATGGAACCACTAAGAAAGAAACAAAACGTATTGCGCATTTCCTCAAAATGAAAACGAACATCAGGCATGCAGACGTAGATGTAATTTACTGCTCAAAACTGAAAATTTTTCATGCGTTCAGAGATCGTACTTGTTCTCAAGGATTTCTTCAACTTTCGATGTGGGCTAAAATATGAGCAACCATGAGCACTTAGTCTGCTAAGCGTGCGACCCATTTTATCGTTTTGGTCCGTAATCTATAAAACAAATTCGCGAAAGTCATACTATCTACGATTTGTATGGATGTATTAGCAGTAAAGCAAAGGTGAATAAATAAATAAGGCAATTGGGATCCTTCAACCCGCGTCCAGGTGCAAAGAAAATTACTTCGTGAAGTTAACTATACTCGAATAATAATTAAGTATAAAACGTTCGGTGCAGAGGATTCAACGCTTCCGTTTCACGGTATCAAAAATTCGAGAATTTATCACCATAATAAAATCACAACCCTTCAGTAGTCTAAATTAACAATTTATAAGCAGCTCGAAACAAATACATATGAAAATTTCCAATTTCTGATACCATCTTTGTGATTTTAAACATTCGAGGCCTAACAGCCGGTCTCAGCCCCAGAATCCCTCTCCACTCGGCTGCTACGCGCCAATTACAGCAGCAGTTCAGAGCAGAAATGCTTTGTCGGTTAGCGCAGCCCTCTCAGGTGGGTAAACATTTGGATTAGCCCAAACCAGAGAGTAACAGAAATGAAAGCCGGAACGCAGCAGTTCTGTGAGCTCACAATCAAGATACGAAAATTTACACGCCTTCGAAATCAGGACTAGTGTTCTAAAAACAGCTCAGTGGAAAACGAAAATCAAATTATAGAAAAAAATTCAAACCCGGAATAGGGTTCTTCACCACAGCAAAAATTAAAATAGTCTCCTTTTAAATATTTTGTCATTTCTTGGTTACTGATTATAATTAGCACTCGGTATCAAAGAGAGAGATTAGAGCAGATAGACCGCTATACTTCAAAGAACTTACAGCCGGGAGATTCCTCAAGACCAACCCCCTTGACAAGCTCTTAGTAGAGCAAACCTTCACCCACGGCATTTCATAATATTCGTCCTTGAAACTGATAGTCCCTCATAATCATGAATACAAAAAAATATATGTAGTCGATTTGTTCTCTTAAAAACTCATGAAAACCAGTTACAAATTGTAGAATAAGGAGAACAACACATACATGTTGCACACAAGCTTGGGAAACAGGGCAAAGCTACAAACCCGAGACATATTCTCATCTGGTCACAAGCCCAAGCCTATCCATTCAGACCACATACATTTCACATGAAAGTACGAACGAGAAGGTATAAGAACTCTGAATAATCTTGACACTAACCATCACAAGAGGAAGACCTAAGATTTAGCATAGAAGGAGAACGATTTTCGCAGGTTTTGAAAGACATCCATACATAATATCTAAAGGACTTAAGACATAGAAAATAGAAATTTAAATTAAAGTCTGCTCACGACATGGAAGAGGATTGAATAGCTCACATAATGTGAAAGAAAACGTATGGTCGAGTGAACGCACACTCAAGCAGTTTCTTGTCTACCCATTCGAAGCAGGTATTACCCTGCCCGCTTTCGACGTTGTTCATTCTTGTCGGGCTGGCAATGCGGAAAACACACCGCTTTTGTGACGCTCAAGATGGATCAACGCATGCTTAACATTTTCCTGTCGTTCGTACTGACTTTCTCTGGTTATTGTCGATCCTAACCAATGACTTGCACTCATTATCCAACATCTCAATGACACTGAAACCAATACAACTACAACCCGCAATGGACAGGCATGAATGGCAAGGATGCGTACCGTCTGTCATACATCGCCTTCCAGTCAATGGACAGGCATGAATGACTAGTCTGTCATACATCACCTTTCAGTTACCAGCTTCATTAGCCTTACACACAGATGCATATTCCTTCAGACCTGATCAGCCCGCAGACAGGGAAAGGATTTTCAAATAAATGTTCACCATATCAAAGCAATAATTGAGGCAGGAAGAATGATTAGCAGACCATAGCATTTTCTCGGTCCTGTACGGCCGTAGACACCACCGCAGTTCACGCTATGACACCCAAATGTACAGCACCATCGTACGAGTAAAAGCACACCGACAACGTCCTCAAATTGTGAAGATGAATATTCGCGTGCACACATACACGTCCCTGGCGCATTTTTATTTTACGCGATAAGAAAAACTGTCAGGGATATTATTCTCCTCAGGAGGCGAAGGATAGGAAATAGGGTTAGGTTACCGGTCATTAACAGGAGCCCATGTTTATCTAATCCTCATGTTCACTTCAGCTGGCATCTGACAAGTCACAGCTGATATTGAGCGCAGATTCCCAAGTACATCAACCGCAAGGAAGACGGCAAATACATATATGAATAGTTGGCACCGCCCATACTCCACTTTACAAGATAATTAAGGTAACACTCTAATGGTTAACACTAGTACACTTATCAGCTTACTTTCAACAATGCAAAACCAATGAAGGACCCACTACAACAATTTGCATACTACAGTCGCAAGCAGAGTTGGAAGAGTGTACAACAAGCACAAAATTTACTCGTATAGCACTCGTGTATCTGTGCGTTTATCAGACGTATTTTCAGGGCTGGTGCGTCTCCTGACACGTAACGCCAGAGCAAGTGAGGAATACCTGCGAGATTTTAAATGTACTCCACATCAAATGCATACGGTTTCCTCCCAAAAGCCAGAGCATCGTCGTTCTTACCGGAACAGAAGTAACCAACATACCATCGCCAACGATTCTCTCGTACACACTACTGGCGCAGTACACCAAGGAGAGAGAAAGAATAGTAAAATAAAACTAGGACGCATCGCGAGCCGCAAACTCGACGCATTGTAGTTTTCAGGCCGAGTTGAGCCCAACTAGTCGAAGCCCGCCATGACACTCCGAATGGTAAGATCGAATAAATACAAACAAATCGACCTAGGTGATATTCTCAAAAACGAGCATCGAAGTTTGCAGCGGGAAATGAAAATGTTTTGAATCATTTTGAAAAGCCCAGTTATCTTTAATGCAATTCACTTCCAGCACTCGACTTTCGTAACACACAACAACGGCCGCACTCGCCAAAGCAAGATCCATACGCGATCGAGATCCGCTGCACAACTAACGTTATTTTGTTTCAAATAATTAGTATTTCCGCCACAATGGAAGGCGTGCCAAAATGGTGGCGTATCTACTAAGTGAAATTCATCGGAACTCGGTACACAGTACGCAGTTAACTCATTACTGTTGAAGTCTGCGTAATTAGAGACTAGAGAAGTTTTTTGAAGACGGAAGAGAAAGGCAAGATTGTCGTTAAAATCAACGGAATATACAAAAATCCTATTTTAAGCGAAATTGAAGTCCATAATAGAGAGATTCGGTTCACATCAAATTTCAGGCTCATGTGAAAATATTCCTTTATTTTGACGAATTCCATCTTGAATTATTGCGACGAAAAATATTACAATTAAAATTCATACTTTTCTCTCGTTCGATGAAAGATTGTCTAGAAAACCGCTGTCCAAAGGTACCTTCCGCGTAGATTTTACGCAAATGATCCAATCTAATCGAATCCAATTCAAAGCTAACATTACATCTTACAATAATATTCTGTAAGTTGACATTTAATGTTAAAGCGTGAGACTCAGCCTCGGAAGAACCAGCGCAAATCGTTCATCAATAAAAGCATCAAGGGGCGCTGTGCTGGCCAGCACCTAGACGTTTATAAGACGTGCCAGAATTAGCGTCATCAGAGTCCATAACTAGAAAGGTAGGAGAAATTTAGTAACTACAGACAGAGCCCGCAAAACTAACCTGCAATATCCAAATAAGATTTCATAAGCAGGCGAAAGCTAACTCACCTCAAAAGTGGAAGTTTCAAATTTCAGGTGAGCACAAAGTGAAACTAGGGAGATGAGATACATAGGTGAGCGCAAAGAAAACTGAAAAGGATGAACTGTAACATCAAACATTACCACCGAAGTGTGTCACTATTATGCGCGAAGATGAAAAGAGTGATTCTTCTACGCCTACCTGAAACGCTGTCCTATTGAGGTACGGATTTATTCGCTCTTACTAACGTTTCATTTGTGATGCCATCGCGCAGGATGTATTAGAGCCTTCAAATTCACAGGATACTCGAGAGCATCTTGAGCTAAACCGTGCCAAAGTATCGAAGCCATACGAACATTCATTCGTGATAGATAGAGCGTACTTACAACTGAAGAATTTAACAGACACAGAAGGTGACACCTTACACTTTAATTGAATTTCAACAAGAAATATACTCTATGGTCATGCAAATTCAACCCTGCAGAGTGTAGAACATAACTAGTAACACTTTTGCATCCACAAAAGCGCACAGAATCCAGAATAAGCATAACACAGCGGCTTACATATAACAGAGGACTCGTCATCACAAAAGGTCATTCAAGCTTATTTTGAGACGAAAATGCGCTAGAAAATCGGCCAGGCTGAAGCGAATTAACCGCCCAGGACCGTTGAGCTGATCTCACTAACGACATGACTTAGATCTACACAGTTAGCACAACCCACGTAGCTAGTTGGAATGGTGCGGTCACAGCAGCGTAGCGAAACGGCTCCAAGCCGCGATATTTTCACAGTTTTTATCCTAAATGAAAACAATTTGCGACCATCTTCGCAAACACTTGCATCTTACACACATTAATGGTAAATTGAACATCAATTTACCACCCACTTAACGGATATAAGTTGTACAACGTTGACTTTATCCTGCGCGGCCTATGTTAGCTTGCTTTGACAAGTAGGTGTATGTAGAGTGTTTCTATATAGATTCACTCCATGTTCTCGTGGTGATCCATAGACTTCCGTCACAACGATGAGGCGTTTTACACTGAACTTTACAATAAAATTGTATAATCGACCCACGATACAAAACTGATTTAGTTCCACCGGACGGCTAAAACAGCGCACTTATCGATTAAATAGATGAAGGTAGCCTAAACAAGTGATAAACACATCATGGGTATGCGAACCGATACACGTACAAGCACTTTACAACGAAGACATATTAAAAACAACTCCGCAAGGGAGAAGAATATTCCACTGTCCAATAAAACACACATGCGTCCAGGCGACCGACACTTTCACGTAAATGATCTCGCTCCTCGATAGCAATAATTACAGAAGTACAGATGCTGAGGTACAACGACGGAGTGACCACACTCAACACCTCAAACGAGGGCAAAAGAATTCGGCTGTAGGGGCCCCACTCACAGTAGATTTCTGCAACAACCGCTGCTCGCACTCAAGTATTACATAAAAACCTACCTATCTTTAAAAAATTTGCTGTAGATTTTATTTTGCAAATGAAAAGAACTAAAGTCTTCAAGATTATGACTGAAGTTATGATGAGAGTTAAATCAGAAAATAAATGGAATATTCTTGAAGGGTAACAGCAGGGCGACTTCTGCAAGTCGCTCAGGCCCTTCACAGCTGGGGAGGGCAGAGGTATCGAGGCGAATTGAAGGACGACATTTGTCACCGTACAGCCGCTGACGGAACGGTTGCCTGTATTTATGCATGTGTCAAAGAATTTCATTTGAATTAACTTCACCGTTGACACGCACCTTCGAAACGCGCCTGCGTTTACTGGACCTTACGCAAAGAAAATCATAAAATATATTTTCGATAATAAATAATCAACACTAAGTCAAAGATAGGGAAAACATACATGACTAAAAGATACGTAGATGTGTTTCATAAATCAAAGAAATAATTAAAACATACATCGATAATAATATAAAGTATATGATAAAGCGGAACTAATCAAACAAAGTAAGCGTTCATTAAAGAAGTTTCCAATCGCAGAAATTTCCTTCACGTTTGAGACCATCTTCTCTAAGTTCGATTGACTTAATAGCACTATAACTATCATTGTTACTATCGTTATTAAAAACGGATATTTGTTTATATTTATAAGAACAACATTCTTAAACTATCGCTTAACAGCACACAGCTGAACAACTGAGATATGGATCATTTTTGCAAACCATGAACGAATTTTCAGATCGCAGTCGAGAGGAAAGTCGTGGTAACTTCGATCGGTTTAAATGAAGAAAGCTCTTTTACATTAGTTACTTTAAGCCACGGTTCACTAGACCCTAAAGTCGCATTCTTAATTAAAGTGCATCCAATTTGTAATCTACTACAGGTAGTCTATAAGATATGTCGTCGCTTGTTCTACGCACGATTTACCACGCGTTAAAAATTTTTCGTTCTAGGTAATCGAAACATGCGGTTTCGGTTCAAGAACATATAATTTCCACCAGCCGGACTCTAAAAATTTCGAGCGCAAATCAAATCGTGCAAAAACAGTGTGACATACATAGAGAACTAAATTCATGTCGTTAGAAGTGAAGTAAGTCCCGAATGCGACAAACACACTAAACACAAGGTATGATCAGACATTCATTCTTATTCGCGTCAATGTCATTCTTACGCCCTCGAATGGTTTCTATCGTGTACAAAAAATACTGAAACTTCATCGATGTGAGAAACTCCGCGTGTGTGACAATACATCGAAACGAAGTATCCTCAGTGTTTCCTCTCCAGTCTTCGGTCCCAAGCCATAGCATGGAAATGGGTTAGACTCACGCGCTAATCCAACCCGTAACAATCCGACCTGGTCCACGTGAGAGTGCAACCCTCGGACACGTAAGAGCAGAACCAAAGAGAGGTTGGTACACTTCAGTCTTTGTCATTATGCGAGAAATGCAGAGATATAAAATGAATTAAGCGGAACAGTTAGGAATAGCACGCGGTCAGCGTCAAAGTACTGATGGCGACTCAGGATTGTAGCCTCGAAACTGAACGGAAAAGCTATATGTTCAACACAATCTACGTAAGCACAGGAAAAATATTAAGAGCATACAAAGCGCTACGTATTTCACATGCAAAACTTATGCGACTAAATAAGGCAATCACATACTTACTTTATTTCCTAAGCGAGCAAGAGGACATATCGGGCACTAATGCTTAAGCTACCGAACGCCACACGCACACGCCCGCACGCAGAACAAGTCCTCGCACCAAGATTACGGCGCACGTCTCACTTGGTCTCGCGGATTTAGTAAGTACAGAGGCCAAGAGTAACCTGCTCGGTTATACCTCCATAAACAATGCACTTTAATCTGTTCACCACACTCAGTTGTGAACGTCAACATCAATTTAACATTCTATTTTGATGCGGATCTCGCTTGATTTTTACTCTTTGCTTCACGTCAAATATGAAGAAAGGAATTGAATACTCAAAGATTTGTTCTATTTGCACGTGCGCAGTCTACTAAATTATACGGAGTACATCAGAATGCCGGATTATCCTGCATCATAACTGTATTTTCACGCTTTCCTTCAGTGAGCGAGGCATAAACTCGTCCGCTGAAGCCCGGCCGGTTTGTGTTATTCCATAACTAGTGATTTTTTTCTTCATAAGCGAATTAGTTTAGACGACCTCCGATTTTAAACCTTGATGCACTCAGAGGTCACGTGAGTCCTTTCGCAAAAGTTTACTTAAATCTCAACAATCACAACGATGTTATTAGGACTTCAGGCCGCAATTGGCTCATTTACAAGCACAACAAAATTAAGCGTTTTTTTGGTGTGTCTATAAAACCCTTTGGTAAGCAAGTCGATGTTATAGAAATAATTACACGCAAATAGTTCTCAAGTTAAAGCAAAAATTAATGGCAAAAAGGTGAAGATATCACGGCAAGAAAGTTCGGTGTCCATTGCTTTTGTAATTATCACACGATGGACCCCACATTCCCGGAGTAAAATCAGCCATTGAGCACAACAGGTGAGCTGAACACGTTCACCTTTTTGCAGTCTCTGTAGGCTCGAATTACCATACATGAAATTTTATGATGGAGTCGAAACAAGATCACAAAAACCCACCCAATTGAAGACACTAGCCCTGCCCCGTCGTTCAATGTAAACGGACCCTTCAACATTTGATACTTATCATTTCATTTCTTTGAAAGTTACCCGATGTAATAAGCGGGTACCAACTATTGAGAAAAATCAAGTCAACTATTTTCTAGGAAATTATTTCGACTCTTCACTACGTTATTTCACACACGAGAACGGTAGAAAAACAGCTTTTCCACATGTTTTGCATGCACCAACGAGTTGAACAACATTTAGTTTTATTATAGTCAACTAAGAAGAAACTGGAAATCTACATCTTCCCCTAAAAACACACGTAGAACGGTAAGTTCCAGCCTAGAAGACTGTACAGCACACACTAACTAGCCGTAGACTGCACAGCACACACTAACTAGCCGTAGACTGCACAGCACACACTAACTAGAAGACGGCATAATTTACCAACGCTTTAGAGGCGCAGAAGTTTGCTGGGAGACGTAGTGGCTTCCCACACACGGTGGACAACACAGAACAAATTTCTAGAGGCGACTAATCGACATCCACAATACGCATGAACTACACAAACGCGCCTTGAACAGCCCCTGAAGAGGTCTCTATCGCTCTACTTCGTAGCCCAGTCGCTGGCGTATCGTGGTCGTAGGGTGCTATTGTCGCGGGAAATTAGGTATTATTACAGGCGGTATTCATCAACGAAGCACGAAAATCTATAAAATGAACACCCGAGACCAAGTACTTCTAGGGCCGCACCGCAAGGCCAGTTCGCTCTCACAATAAAATAGTTTTACCATCACTATTGCACTGCTCGAAATTTTTCTCAACTTCTGCCGTTCAATTACGAGGAACTTCTCGGGCAATTCTCTCCACGAGAAATTGGAATTTCCATTAGTTGTTACTTGAAATATTTTCTCTTTTTTATATACGGCTGGGATTAATAGAAATCCTACACGCGCCATATCGTTTAATTAAATTCTACAGTGATGCGAACGGTTGTACGGATATTGCCAATTAATTGTCAGTTCTCTTAATACTTCAATTCTTCACGACATAGTACAATAGAGGGACGAATTCTACATCCGAACTTCAGAACACGCCAAATGATAAAACATTTTTACTAGGTACACAAGAGTCAATTTAGGCGCCAGCCTCCAATGCTACGTAAAAATCGCAGAATTTTCACAAAAATTTCAGATTGAGCAACAATCCCTTCATGAGGGAGGAAAGATTCTCCAGAAAAGCCAAGTTCAGCTCCACACGACGCACAAGTTTACAGCCCCCTCCCCTCCCCCCCTCCCGGTCAATGGACACGCCGACGCGTGTCACGACGACACACGCGAGCGATGCTGAGCAAGAAAAACGTTCAACATAACAGATGACGGTCCCTGAGAACAGTGTAAACGTATGGAATCGGTGAATGCTTTCAATTCCAGAAAATAATTTGTGAGACATTACAGGGAAGGAGTACGGTGCTATTTCAGCGACTGAGCTCCAGTCGAAGGGCTCACATTTTCGTGCCTGGTGAATGAGGAGAAGGCAGGTTGGCTCCTCATTGGCAACACACAGGCCTGCGTTTAGCTGTTGACGGTAATTTCTGGGGATGCAAGTCATTTCTTGAAAATCTTACCATGAGACAAGAACTAATAGGACTCAAGTTACCCCTTGGGAAGGGAAGGAGTTCCGGTTTTTAGTCTCGTTCGAAGCAATTTCTTGTCTAAAATAACGACACGTTATGAATTAGATGCTTTATAGAGGCGGTTTCGAATTTCGCCCGGTGAAACCGTCAACATAAGAAGCAAGCATTTTAGTAATTCCCTATCAACGCTGTTACGTCCATCGAGAAGTGGCAGCAAGCGTACGCAATGATAAAGCCGAGGGAATTTTGACCGCAAATCTAGGTTTACATGAATAGAGGGGAAGTTAAATAGAGATCACATACTGCTAGAGTTCACATAGATGATGGAAGTAAGGTATAAAGTGAACAGAAAGTCCATGGGTTCATTTTCAGTTGCATATAATGATTTCAAATTGTTTCTTCGATAGATTGTGACGTTTAAAATGTTAAGTGATTCATCAGCTATCATATATTTTCTGGTTTATTCTCAAAATTTAGCATTTGTTACCTAACATAAAAAATAGAGAAGCATTATAGGACTTCAACGCACGGCTAAGACCACTTCTGCGATCATTAAATTCCTTGGATAACTCAAATCAACTGCTTATCATGATGTGAAGAGATTCAAAAAGCTTTGCACTGCTGAGGACCGCCCGTAAAGTGGTTGACCAAGATCCGTTCCCACAACGAAAGCTATTAGGGCGGTCCGCGAGAGGGTAAGGAGGATCCCAAAGAGGTCAATTCGATAAAGGCTAAAACACATGCACTTGAGTACCATTTCGATGAGAAATATGGCCAAAAGCGACCTTGGACTGTCTCCTTTCAAAACGAGAAAGCGCCAACACCTGAAATATCCAGAAACAAAAAAGGCTCGACGGGGTAAAATGTCTTCTCTACGAGCTGAAGGATGGCATGCAAGCTGTTGAGATCATTTTTTCAGACGAAAAACTGTTAACAGTTGAGGTGAAATTCAATTCTAATAGTGATGAAGTGTTGGCTAAGAGCTCAGATGTCATTCCAGATTCTGTAAGAACTGTTGATTGCCTCCAAAGTCAACAACATCTCAAACCAAACTCAAGAATGATGTCATCATTTCCCAAAGTCTTGGGTAAGACTATATAGCCTCCATGCTCCCCCCGACTTGAATCTTGAAAACTTTCGTGTCTGGTCCGTGCTGGAAACCAAAGCTTGTGCCCACAATGCTGACTCTCTCCAGCAGTCACTTGAGAGGAACTGGGCCAAAATGCCTCAAGAAACACTCCGTGTCTCTGTTGAATGCTTCCGGCGAAGACGCGAGGATGTTGTGTAGCCCAAAGGAGACCCCATTAAAAGTTGATCTACTAAATTAAATTCTGATACCATAGTAAACGTTTCGTCTAGTTTTGGTTCATTGAATGAATTCCCTGATAACAAGTAGCACTTCATTTAGTCTGAGAACTTTTTCGCTCACCCTGTACGTATGAACGAATTCCTAAACCCTGTGAGTACTACTTCAACAGGTCAGCCTCATCTTAGTTTTTGTCTAGTACGCTGAACCTACCAAACAGCGAATAAATGTTGAAAACAATTTTATATGCCCAGGACTCAAAAGGTTACAACCGATTCACAACTTTTCCTGAATTCATCCCCATCAGTAATGCGTGCGCATGACCGCCACAACACAACCATCGCGATCCGGCAGCACATCTTATTAGCATGCATAACTGATGCCACGGCCACCTCGTGAAACGAAACACGGCAAGGAACAGTCCACCACTCCAAGGGGGTATTACATCGCTGTCGACGTGCCTACTTGAGTAGTGAGACGAGACAACAATCTAAGCCTAAACTCGAACAAACTACGATAGTGAGAGGCAGGATTACGCGCTATACGATATGAAGCGACTAACGTGTTTACGACGAAGCTAACCAGCACCAGGGAGTTCGTCTCAATCTGAGCTGTAGCCTCAGATGTACGAGGACCGCAGCCGCACACGGTTATAGATCGTACGAAAACAGTAACCGTAGGTGGTAATCGATCGCACAAGAACTGTAACGACAGACTAATCGATTGCACAAGAACTGTAATCACAGACTGTAGTCGATCGCACAAGAACTGCAACCACAGACTGTAATCGATCACACGAAAACTGTAACCGCAGGCGATAATCGATCGTAAGAGGTTGGACAGCAGGCACCAGACATTGATCAGAAATAATAGAAATACAACGGTGCGAACAAAAGCCCGAAATCCAACCTACGAACAATGCTAATTCTAAACGCAGAAAAAGCTTGAGAAACGTCATTGTGAAGAACATTAGTCTCGCATCGGAGTTGGGTTAATTAACCCCTAAACAAATTATTCCGAGAATATTCGTGGCCGTGGTTGTCGCGTTCACGGTCAAAAATGCACCGCCGGCTTTCTCGGACTCATTCGTTAAGGAGTTACTATGCAAGTCGCTGCCCAGGTGGCCGGCGGTGCATTCACACGGGCTCGGTAACCGTGTGAATGCAACAACCATGGCGTCTATAAATGTCGACAGGTTAAGCGTGTCTACTGCACGTGCATTTAGCAGAAGCAAGCCTATCCCCGCACTCCCACAGTGACTTTCACGTTTGATGATAGACAATAGTTCCGATTTCTTTCCGACGTTTCGTTTATTTATGTTTTCAAAAATATTTCATTAGTACAAATTACGGGAAAAATTTCAAAGTCTCCGAATAAAATGTGCAGAAGAGCTGCGTGCCACAATCTACAAATGCGCAACACAAGGACACGTAGTGAGAACTATTCTCTAACACGTTTGACGTCGGAAGTTTGATCACAATTTGCGCATACAAAAGAATACTATTCTATTGGTCCAACTAATGAACGGTTTTCAGAGTTCGATCTATAGGTTGCAGCGGCACTCAAACTCTAGTTTAACTTTGCTGTCGACATTACTGCAAATAAAATCCATTTCTATACCATGAGTTGAACTTAGCAGATCTGTACAGAAATTAAAGTCCTAAATGTATACAAAAATTAACGTTCAAAATTTATACAGAAATTTATGTTCAAAATTTATGCAGAAATCTAAGTCCAACACCTTCTCAGAAATTAACGTCCAAACCTTTCTCAGAAATTAAAGTCCAACACTTTTTCAGAAACTATCGTCCAAACCTCGTGCAGAAACTAACGTCCAAACCTTATGCAGAAACTAACGTCCAAACCTTATGCAGAAACTAACGTCCAAACCTTCTGCAGAAACTAACGTCCGACGATGAAGTTAGACTGGGAAGCACAAGACCCTGCGAGCTTGCATCTGCTTTCTTGTCCAACGCCGAACGAAAGAAAGCCTAACAGCACGCTACGCTACACAGGAACTGTCAAAAACCTCGTTCTCTCAGGGCTCGTGCGCACGTTTACGAGGAGTTTTCGATACACAGTTCTGCGAGTCCGACACTCGTCTCCCTACGAAGCCGGAATATTATTGCCTTCATGTGGACCACCTCGTGGACACATTAGTTTACCAAGCTCAACGTTACGTTTCCCTTCCAACTCGTACTACCTACCTACAAAATAAGCATTTCTAGGAAGAACTTTCTAACCTCGCGCGCAGCGTCTTCTTACACACAGACAGAAAACAAACGAAGCTTCCGTGACCCTACGTGCTAAACGCTTCACGAGGAGTGGCACAGAACGCAACGTGACCACGTCACACGAAATGACTACGCTCGCAACTTCAACTACGATCACATAACGATGAGCAAAAGGCGAAGAAGTACGAGTTTATAAGCGAGAGTTCAAAAGCTTCAACGCAGTAGTCCCTCGATGCAACTTTTTCCGTGGCCTTCTGAAGGTCTCAGGACTACAGCCGTTAAATTAATTACACGTACATCGGCGAAAGCTTTCTTCACTTAACTCTGCGTCAGTCTCACGGGGTTGCCGAACCCGTCAGTTCGGATACCGCGTGGTTTTTGTGAGCCCCAGGCCAAACTGGGATGACAAGATGCCTCAGGAGGCCGACGGAGGGGAGCAACCGGCGCTCAAAATGTCATACGCCACACACAGCGAAAAGCGACTTATGGATTGAGGAGCTCACAGAAAGCGGCCAGCTCGACATCTCTCAGAACAGCTCAGTGCTGCGTCTGCAAGAGGTAGCGGGCGGATTGACGAGTCGTCATAGAGATGATATAAAATGACAACGCAGTTGTGACATTAGCGATAGAAGCTGACGTAAGAAGACAAGGATTTAACTTCAACAGAGACCCAATAACAGGCTTCCGAAACAAGATGTCCAGATTTTTCTTGGATTATGAATTTTACAGATCAAGAACGGACATCTGTGAGAAACGCGTCTGAAGTATGCTGACAAAGGCAGCTATAATAGAATCAGTAGCGTATATCAATCAGGAGAACGTTAGGAACCCCATTAACCTCTCGAAGAAGGCAAAGTCCCCGGTAGACTGAGAGACAAAGTCCCCGGTAGACTGAGAGACAAAGTCCCCGATAGACTGAGAGACGAAGTCCCCGGTAGACTGAAAGACAAAGTTCCCGGTAGACTGAGAGACAAAGTCCCCGGTAGACTGAGAGACAAAGTCCCCGGTAGACCAGGAAAGACGTTTCCCTACTGAATCATGTCAACTTGGTGAAAATGAAACAATTCGAGCCTCGCACCAGCCCAACAACATCATTAACCTCCCCTAGCGAAGACGAGTTTGAACAAGCAGCCTCAAGCCCGAAAACACAATTCAAGAGCGCAAATATCTCTTCAAGAGAGAGCACGAGTGCTGAACCCGCCCAGTGTAATGGTCATCGTTTGAGACATGCGACGCTAGTACAATCAGCGACTTTAACGTATTAGAGCCACACGGAACAGCACACCAGGTACCACTTACACGGCCACACACACACACAGCCTGTGACAATACACCACCTACATGGCCACACAAAGATCAAGGGACAACATACCACCTACATGGCCACACAAAGATCAAGGGACAACATACCACCTACATCGCTACACAAGAGGGGTAAGCGTGGGCGTACCTCACGGTGTACACCTATAACAACAGCGCACTCACCAGCAAACTTACAAATCTAAGGTAAATAGGATACCACGTTATATGGTAACCTATTAATATCGGCACTGCCGTCTGTCATAAGTACACCGCACAAGACGTCTACGCGTCGAAGTAGGATTTAGAGGCGCCATCAAGCTGCGCATCGAGGAGAGCGCTGAGAGCGATTGACACTTCAACACGAGTGAGATGGACGCGTGTTTTAACATTTACGCATTTGCAGTAGAATACGAATTTCGAAAATATCTCAGCCCGAAAGCTCAGTACCAGTTGTTCTGAGGCTGAAGGGACCAGCACTCAAAACTACATGTATACTATATAATAATACGCTAAAGTTATACATTCGCTTTCAGCATGTGACCACTCATTTACGCACTGATGGAATTAAGAGAAAATTCGCGGTTCCAGATTCCGAATCCCGAGACTACGACGGACAAGGCAGTCCGTATCAGTGATACAAAAATTCTACATTTCCCGAGAGATTTAGTTTTCTTTTCACGGCATGGGAACGCTAGGTAATAAATACTTTGTTCGCTCCGTTTCCGTGAGAGGCAAGATATTTGCCGTTAGCTTAGCCATATGAACATGATGACCAGGACAGAACTCTTTTGTCCACAATGAATAGTAGTAGAAGTAGTAGTATACATAGGCAGATCGCAGCGCTTCAGTGACTTGGACTATGTCACGCCGAAAGAGCAGGGACCATTCACAAGTATGGACTATAGAAAACGAAGATCTATGCACAAGGTGTGTTCTCTCACAAAATTCCCAGCAGAGTCAAGCGCTGATTTAACATTCTGAATCATTTAATTATTAATTTTCGGCCTCTATCATAGCCAAGGCAAGCTTTCATAACAAAAATTAACATTAATGTTTAAGTATTTTAAAAGGTTGTATCATTGAAAACTTTAAGTACTACTCCGAAGCCTGCAAACGCTCACGCACTCGCGTACGTCTCACTCTTTAGTCTTAAATATTCACAACTTTATTTCGTTTTGCACAAGTACACAATTTGTATCACTATGTAGTATTATTTGCTAGACAGGCAAATGCATCATTCTGTTTGGCAAAACAAAAAATAGACTGCAGATTCTATTGGAAAAATTCACAAATAAACAATTTTCTGTCAATAGATACGCTATCTGTATTTCCTTCATTCGCGCACTTGTCAGCATTTCCCCAATTTAATTGCATATAAATAATGAGTCATTGCATGTTGACTGCTCTGAACGGCATGAATTCCCTGGCAGGGGGCCAAAGAGGCGTCCACTTGAGGGATGAATCTACGCAATGCGTCCCTGATATGTGACGTCATTTTAGAATGAAAAAATATAAAATGAAATTGAGATAACTAGCTTGTAATACGACTAGGTTTTTTGGTTTAACAAAGGAATCTTTCATGCATAGTTCAAACCGTAAAAAGTAAAACCTACACTCTAATACGGTCTCTTAGTGTATTTTAAAAACAAATGGATTCGTCTAACTATGTGCACCTGTGCGTGACAGGCTGTACGCCTGCTCATGACAGGCTGTGTGCCTGTGCGTGACAGGCTGTGTGCCTGTGCGGGACAGGCTGTGTGCCTGTGGCTACATAAATCCAATGATTACCTGAGAACAAAAGATGCCCTTGCTGTGCCAAGTCCTATTCAGCAACCCACTACTGTGCCATTGCAATGAGCATGAGACAAATAACACACGCACTCAAATTCAATACTTGCGAAGGTGAAATTGGAAGCGAATAAGGAAACCAAGACGAGCTGTCGCTCAATAAATAATTTCAACAATGAAATTTTCGCCGCGCTTCAATGGCTGGACCATGTCGCGCGGCAGAGTCCATACTCCACCGAGTGCAGACATTCCCTTACAGCAAATGGTCCTATCGAATAAACCAAGCCCGCCTGGCAAAGCCATTAAAAGGACTCGCACGAAGTACTGAGGCACCTTCAAAATTAACAAAAATGGAAGGAGTTTGATCAAATGAGATTCATACAGGCTTACAAGTGAGACTTATCAAGAGAGACTTGTACATAATTGATAACTCGTTTCGAAGTGACAACCTAACTCAAGATGGGCGGCCCACTCAGGGAGAAAACGGCCGCAGCAACACGATGCACAAGTGGTGAGTTAGAGCATTTAGAACGCAACGCTAGAAACAATTTTCTATGTTCGAAATCTTATTTTCTCCCACTCAACTCCACCACAGGCAACGCCTTTCATATTCATTTCCGTAAAAGCTGAAATACTGCATTACAATTTCCCCATACCCGTTGCCGTTCAAGTTGAAATATTGCATAACAATTTCTCAATTAAAATACTTCATTTCAATCGATATGCATGGAGACGCTCTTCACTATCCGTTCTAATTTACACACAACTCACAACCGTGCCTTTCCATCCAATGGTTTGATAGCATAATTAACATCTGCCTGTCCCCACTGCATTTGCAGTAGATCCACAACAAGGTCTGGCGGCATACCGGGCAAAAAGGCGCAAAACAACAACTTGCGATACTCCAGACTTCCTAAATAGTGGAGTAACGCAGAAGTGCTCCTATTTCTCCAGATGTGGAAGTAAGTACTCCTGGCTAACCGTTGCAATGAACACCTATGCGGGCTGTTCACGACAGGGCTCCGGCATTCATGCTGTAAGCGTCATGTGCTTCAGGTTGCAAAGAATTGCTCTCGTGATGGCCAAGTTGTAAATAATTGCTCACGTAATGGCCAATTTGCAAATAATTGCTAACGTAATGGCCAATTTGCAAATAATTGCTCACGTAATGGCCATGCTGCAAAGAATTGCTCACGTAATGGCCATGCTGCAAAGCATTGCGCACGTAATGGCCATGCTGCAAAGCATTGCGCACGTAATGGCCATGCTACAAAGAATTGCTCACATAACGGCCATGCTGCAAAGAATTGCTCACACATCGGTCATGCTGCGAAGAATTGCTGCAATAGCCATGTTGCCAAAAATAGTAGAAGTCCATAGAAGAAATTTTCATATACATTTCTGGAAGTTTTAGAGATTACACATCGTAAATAAAGAACATTATGATCATAACTTTTTGCACGGTCGATTCTTTAAATAGCAGGTACAATTTTTAA
Source organism: Orchestia grillus (assembly GCA_014899125.1). Classification (NCBI taxonomy): domain Eukaryota; kingdom Metazoa; phylum Arthropoda; class Malacostraca; order Amphipoda; family Talitridae; genus Orchestia; species Orchestia grillus. The sequence continues at coordinate 7,930 of VOMN01131787.1, read as the reverse complement.
GTGAACTTTCAAGCTATTAGTAATAAGTTTTTAAGAAATGACCTGCAAGCGCCCTTCCGCTTATCAGTCGGAATTGCTTCGTTGTTTATAAAGCATAAGTATGATCGTCAATTTGTAAATGAGAGAAAATCTCACGGATTTCCGAATGGTAGCCAGCGTTTAATGATCAAGGAAGAAACAAGTGGCATGCAGTCCCAACGAAACCGATCAACAATTATACACAGTTGGGACAGACACGGCGGCCCTTACAGTTGCCACCGCCCTTACCCTACAAGGTGGAAGAACTGCAAATCATTCTCCAGAATGACTAGCAGCTGCCTAACAGCGTCAAATGGCTCAGAAATGCTATCGTTTTCAGAGCAAATCCTTTTGAATCAATGGGGAAGTTTTTTCAGGGACAGTGTGGCCAGGCTGCCTGTAGAGCAGCAGCCTCACTCGAAGATGGCCTCAAAAGACATGTCAACAAAGCCAGGGTCGGACCGCTTCTTCCAATATTCACCATTGAACTTCCAAGCGCCTTCGCCGCCCGCGCTGCCGCTCACTTCGTCCAACCTGCAACGATTAAAACTTCAAGATTATCTGAAGTTATTTTCACTACAACCTTCAATATTACCTCGCGTTTATTTTCTACCATGACCATGTGAGAGAGAAAGGCATTCTTTCGAAAAATACCGATTTCTTGCTACGCACTTTCACCCCAAAAAGCTTTATAATATTCGCCTCAAAAAGCTCTATAATATTCGAACTAGTACAGAGTACGGTATCAAAATGCCCATAAAAATTACCATGCGAAACCATTTTGCGAGACATTTCAATTTTCGATGCAAGGAGTATGCTTCACGGATTGCGATCAACAAAACCATTTAGCTGACACCGTCTAATAACTGATCGTGTTATTATTCCGTTCTTCTCTTGTTAGCGTACCTAAGCTCGCCAAAAAAGCCCGTTTAGCAATTGCTACTGCGTCATCTTAGACTTAGATCCTGCACGGGACACCTACACAGCGTTGCTGGTGTAGGTACTTGCCTCGTGGGTTAGATAAAATTCCCCAGAAAATTAGAGCGCAGTATCGTAGCTACCAATGCACGGTTTTCAAGCACTGATTATCTTGAAATGTTTCATTCATGATTTGCTAGGGATAGACAGTCATGAAGAGGTATAACAGATACGTCAAGCACTTATCTTTCATTATGTTTTCGTAAAGAATTGAAGAAAAGGGAACAAAAATTCTAGAAATGGAATAGATTGACCGCACTGGAACCGAAATGTTTCCCAAGTAATACTGAAAGGTGTGACGGACGAACGGCCAGACCTGACTCTCATTGCAGCATGAGTTACGCACCCAGCAACGCGAGTGGGACAGCATAACAGACAGCTAAGGATTTCAACACATAAGAGACCGCCGTGCACAAGTACCCGATAATCACTCTACATAACATACCTTCACCAGATTTAAAAGGCTTTACAAAAACATATATGACCACACTGCATGGAGATAGACTTCTGTTAACACCAGCCATATTTGACCCGTTCGTTGACAATATCTTTCCCACTACATACATACCCGGCACCACGGTGGCTCACTTTGCTGTAGGAACCATAGTTCTCTTGTTCGAAATGTTGCTATCAATAAGCGAGCAATTTGTTCTCTCATGGAGCTCATCGAAGAACTCACAAGTTCGAGACACACTGTCGTTTTGCCTCGAGCTCTAGCTTCACACTGTATGTCTAAAAATTCACATTGATTAAAGTTATATTTTGTAACAGCAGTTTGTATTCGCGCACCACTGAACTTCACAAGCCTGAAAAATATAAGGCCTAAAGGGTACCATCAGTCTTCATCTATTTAGAAGTAAGGCACGCCTTTCTAGACCTGCGAGAATTACAAGACTATTACTCGGTGACAACTCACTACTGTGATGGGGACGCGCTTTACTTGGAGCAAGTAAGTTAGGCCATTACACTCAGACGTCTCTGTCACCGGCAACACACCATACGACGGACACTGCCCCCACTTGCAACACAACACAGACTGAGCAAGACCAAACCACCTCACTTACGACACGATACACACTGAGCGAGACCAAAGCACCTCACTTACGACACGATACACACTGAGCGAGACCAAAGCACCTCACTTACGACACGATGCACACTGAGCGAGACCAAACCACCTCACTCACTCACAACACAGGCTGAGCGAGACCAAAGCACCTCACTCACGACACAGACTGCGCGAGACCAAAGCACCTCACTCACGACACAGACTGCGAGAGACCAAACCACCTCACTCACGACACAGACTGCGCGAGACCAAACCACCTCACTCACGACACGATGCACACTGCGCGAGACCAAAGCATCCACCTGAACCACATGGGGATGTGTGGGGTGCCGTCAGTCTCCCTCTGCTTCCTGCGCTCCCGCTGCTGCAGCTCCAGGAACTGCTTCATCTCCTCAGCCTCCTCCACGCGGCCTTCCTCCAACAACCTGCTCTCAGGAAAACAACGTCGTGCATATTTTAAGGAAATCTTGTCCGACTTACGCCGACAGAAAATAAATCTACATTAACAAATCGCAGCGGAAAATAGGTAAGCTCTGCATCATCTACAGAGTTTGCACAGCACTTCATAACTCACACGGAAAGGAGGCAAACAGTTCAGCAAAGAGTATAAGGAACATTCAGTCACGCCACTCACCGCTGGTCAGGTCGGAAGCGGGTATCGGTGGGAGGCAGCACGTCCCTCTGCTCCGGCCTCAGCTCGTTCAGCTCGATGGCAAACCTGCGGCAGGAGGAGGTGGGCGTCATGGGAGGGCTGTGCTGCCGCCTAGTAGTGCTGTTGGGACTCAGCGGCACCTTCTTTGTTGGCACGCAGCGTAACTGGTCGCCATCACAAGGCTCTTTGACGCTAATCTTCCAGGTTTTGCGTCGTCGCTCAGTTACCGAGGCTAATTCAAAGTACAGGTCTTCAGGAGTTATAACACAGTGTATGCAGTAATTTGCAAGCGATTCTATGTTTATAACACGCACAGTGTATCAAAGACTCCATGAAATGACGTTTACATCATGTAGAAGTCAGAACACTGAACGTATCTCTTACAAGCGCGTAATTCATACAGCAATGCTTAAAACCCCGCGGGTGATAGCGAAATGTTGAAAATATTAAATGGCCTGTGACTTTATCAAGTAAATCAATGTGAATACCTTCTAAAAAATTTATTTCGTAAAATGAGTGAGTCAACTGAGAGTACTATCAAATTCTTTTTAACATTAAAAAAATGACAAAGTTTACACTGGTGGTAGTATGAAAATGTAACTAAATAAAACAAAGCCTCTTTTACTCATAGGCATAAACGCAGAAAATAATTTTGCCCTTTTACACACCCTGGAAAACACAGTCACTGGGAAACGCAAACATAGGCGAAGAAATCAACCGCAAAGAAACTAGCCACATTTCTAGCAGCTTTTGCCGGCGTCAAGCCCTTATCTTCAGCGACACCAAACCCCAGTCAAGAGGAGCGACGCTGTAGCCTGTGGTCCAGCACACACACACAATCAACCGTCTAGCCCCAGCTACAACTCCCTTTCTCAACCTGCTGCCACAACACAACAGCACCGACACGACTGGTGCAGCTCGCACCCACCCACGCAGGGGTCCTGTTGGAGCACGAGATCTCCCTTCCACATGAACATGTAGAATGAGTGCGGCGCTACTGCGTCTCTCAAGGTCCTTGGTTGAGTACGCGTGCCAGGGAACCTCATTACGCATGCGAAGCCTGTTTGCATCACGCTTGCTTTCAATTGAAGAAGTCCAACCTTCCATCCCCGGCGTGAACTTAAGACTGATTTTCATGTGATGCCGGAGTGCTTCCCACAAGACATGGACAATTAACCCTCTATACCTCTGTCTACTCAGGTGCCCAATCAGCAATAGCGAAGCATTGACAACCGAATACATTATAACTCAACCCGACAAGAAGAAACTTTCACCCCGTTTCAAGCGTGTACTCCTGCGCGCCGGAAAAGTAAACTCAGACAAGTGCGGGTGACCTGGTGAAGCCGTAGTAGAGGTGGCTGTTCTCAGGCATGGAGCCGGGCCTCCAGACGACCCTGGCTGAGGGCGCGTGGCCGCAGTACAGCGCCTCGGTCCACTTGCCGAACAGGTTGTGCAGCACCATCCCCGTCTGGTCGTCCGTCACCGTGCCGTACACCTCGTGGCGCTTCGATGACCATGAGCTCGCCTGACCACGTTTTAAAAATACTCCTTTACACGCAACACAAATTTCAAAATTCACTGACACATCGATGCTACTTTTTATAAGAAGCTAAATGCAGCCTTTTCACATGGTATAAACATGAAGCTGCAGCTAGTTTTCGTCCAAAGCTCATTGTAGCCTAGTCGTGACAATATTTTGGTTGGTAAAAGGTTGAAGTAAATATTCTTTGATAATAATTGCACAAAAGTGCAACGATGTCGAGATGATATCGTTTAAAGTATATCATAAGAGTGAAGTTTTAACGCCTAAAAGGCTAAATATTTGACTAAACCGTTCAGAGACATCAATCGGTCTCGCTATCCTTACGACATTTTCAAGAACAGCGTCAAAAGAATTAAGCTATAATGCTACCTACCGAACAACAAAAACATATTGAAATATTGTGCCACCACACTAGCACCTGCAGAGCATGAGAATGTTAACAGATACTTCATATTTAAGAAGGCATGAACACTCGTGACATCAAAGCATTGAAGGAAGTCTTATCACAACGTGCAGGCCCCCTCTGATTCATGCGAAAAAAGGAGGAGAACAAGAGAGTAGTAGTAGTCGTAAACCGATCTTAACTGGCGCTTCAGGATACTCCGCCCATTTCGCACCGAAAACAAGTATCTTTGCAAAGCTCAAGAGGTATAGAAGTTCAAAGGTTGTTAATTAGACAAATATATAACATAAATCTTCGTTTCCACGATCTCAGCATTTTCAGGTCTAAGAGGAGAAGAAGTTACTTGAAAGGGGGAAGCACGTAGCATGCTGGCTTCACACTTTGAAGAAGAGGTCGAGTATTCCATTTGTCTTTCAGGGTCCCGGGGTCAGGTTCCCAACATGGGCCGAGCCCCGAGGTTTCAGCTGAACAAGAGAAGGGAGGAATCAAAAAGGATTCACAGCCCAACAACAGGCTACAAAACTGCACACACAAGACGGTCGTACAACAGGAACTGCTGCTCGCAATGAACAGTTCAACTCGTTGCCTACAAGTTGGTGTGTGTGAACCAACATGTACCCCCTGCACAAAGGCCACTAACCCGCAATCGCTAAGACTCAATTGATGAGCAGCAAATGAGTTCAGGGTACATAAAAGACAGGAACAGTAAAGGTTAACAATACAGAAGTCGGGGTGAAGTGTACATTCATGCTCACTACCCACTCCAAGCAGCCACAGGGAACTCTACCTCAGGCACAAGTTTACCTTGACGAAAGTGAGCCGGCAGGTGAGGTGGTGCGGGGCGTTGGTAATGACGGCCTCCCCGTACTGGTCCACCCACCGAGTTCCCCCACCAAAGAGGTTGTGCACGCAAGAGGTCACTTTGTTCCACTCGTACGCGTCGTTGTGTTGGTTTAGGGTGAGCTGTACCGTCCCTGCACGCACACAACACCGATAAGCCTCGGCAATGTACACTAATGTGTACCAGCAATTGCCCTTGCTTTACTGAGGATTCAGTGTTAGTTGATGTGTGTCAAGAGTAGTTGAAGTGTGTCAGGAGTAGTTGAAGTGTCAGGAGTAGTTGAAGTGTGTACAGGAGTAGTTAAAGTGTCAAGAGTAGTTGAAGTGTGTACAGGAGTAGTTAAAGTGTCAGGAGTAGTTGNATGTGAGTCAGGAGTAGTTGAAGTGTGTCAGGAGTAGTTGAAGTGTGTCGGGAGTAGTTAAAGTGTGTCGGGAGTAGTTGAAGTGTGTACAAGAGTAGTTAAAGTGTGTCAGGAGTAGTTAAAGTGTGTACAGGCCCTAGAGGAAAGGCACTAGAAAACAAACAGCTTCTTTAATCCAGTGTTGTAATGATTTCACATTGAAAATTGTATACACCATAAACAAAATAATTAACACCAGCGATGCATGGTACAACAATTATCACATAATCATGCTGTAAAAGTTGCTCGTGCATCTAAACAGACTGAAGGGTTTTCAGAGAAACCAGCAGTCACTACATCCCAAACTAGGCAGATTACCGGATTCAAGCAAGGTATTCAAGCGAACCTTTACTCATAAAAAACTTACCGAAACCAAACAAATATTTCGTGTTATTTGAAAAAGGTTCCTCAGACAGACTTAGCTCATATTCTAAGTAAAAATTCGCAAACCAATGTGGAAACAAAATACAGACATCTGGAACACAATAACGTTTGAATACTGATTCCACACTGACAGACTTATTGAACGCGTCCTAACGCACGCGGTTATTCTACCCCACAAGGAAATAATTAATAGATAGTTCGGAAGACTTCCTCCTTCCTACATCAGCCTAAAATCTGACACAAACGTCGGCTTGCATGGATTGACTCGATAAAAAATTTGGACTTAGTACATCGCTATATACGGGATAAAATATAACGCACCTACTAAAACAAGCAAATTCCTCTACCCTACCTGATTCACCAGCAAAGTATTGAACCTCAGAAAACACATAAAAATATACCTGCTTCAGTTTCTAAATTGAGCAGCAACTGCAGGAGCAGAAGTCTCACCGGACGGTTGAAACTCGAGACTCTTGCCCCAAAATTTCGTCTTGATTCTGACGTCCTGCCACAGCGTGAAGTTGGGGCCGTGGGCGTGGCAAGCTGCCACTGGCGGGTGATGGCTCACCTTAGGGGCGAGGCAAGTAATGCTGAGTCAGTTCTGGGATCCCTTAATACATCGTGCAGAAGACAAGTATCTACATAGTAGGTCCAACACTAGACGCTAGTCATGCAGATATAGAAATACATACTGCTAATGAACCTCTAGTTTAGCAACGATAAGCTCATTTTAAAACTAAACTCAATTCGACGGGAGAATGTTGGAGAGTTTGTGAAGCTGTTGCTTTACAAGGTTTACTCGTGTATTTAATTATCCTACCAATCCACAATGACGGCGACAACCACACGTAAGCTCACAGCTCAGCCGTCTTATCGAACATTACTTCTCATTAATTCATCAGATCATGTTCACGAGAGAGAAGCAACATTTCGCAAGATTGCAATCTTCAGAACGTCAAGAAAATAGCACTTGACTAAAATTAGAGATTTCACAGGACGTGCGTGGGAGCCACAGAAACACGCACGACGGCCCCGCGCTCAGCACCCGTCTTCCCCTCACTCAGGCCACCACATGTATACGATTTGAAGATCCTTGCGCGACTTCGCTCATAAGGAGTAAAGCGCTTACTTGTACTGCAAGATACTGTAATACTAATGTAATCATTTACCACTTAGTATGATCAGTTATTCCACAGAATCCTTCATAAGCCCCACAGTGACATTTGTGGGTAGATGTGTAGGGCATGTACGTACCATCCACTCGTAAAATGACCGTTACTCAATTACTTGAACTCGTGATCACAGCCCGCATTGTCGTACTCAACACATTGATGACCATAGAGAAAAACGCTCAAGCGAGCCCCACTATTTGATTGGAGCGCGACAATATGCCCCAAATATACATCACTGGAGCGTCCCCACAGACCTGCTCGGCCACGAACTTGAAGCCCTTGTCCTCCCTGATGCACTCGTAGGTCTCGCCGAGGAGCGGGTTGAAGGGCTTGTGCGCGGCCCTGTGGATGCTGGACGCGTAGGCGCTCACAGCGAAGGCGGCCACCTGCACCATGCGCTCGGACGCGTCACGCAGACCCGCTGCTTTGTCCAGCAGCTCGCTGTACTCCAGCTCCTCGCACAGGCGCTG
>VOMN01131785.1:0-18584 GCA_014899125.1 Orchestia grillus | reverse complement strand
CAATAATTAATTCAAATATTCATCAAACGAAGAAGCACACAACATTAATTAATCAAAAACACTTCCTAAATTGTTTGGAAATTTCCTTTTTCATAATCCACTTTTGAAATTATCTTGGTTAATATATACTTTAAGTCAGCATTGTGTACAGGGCATTTGATTCATTATGCAGCCTTCATGTTACCAACTATAGAAAGGATTTTTTCTCTGAGTTGCAGAAACTAATTTTTGTGAGGTTTTAAACCATAGGAAAACATGTATGGAAAGATATTATCAGGGCTCCATGGTGTAGTGGAGAGCATGATGGCCTCACAGCCAAAAGGGCTAGGGTTCAAGCCTTGGCTCAGGTGGGGCTTTTTATATGACTGTGAAGTACTTCCTTTAAAAAAGGAGTTTGAACCACACATTTCTCACATCCCTCACCACACTAGTAGTTGTAAGGCATTGAAAACATAATGGTAAAATGCATTGGAATAAATGAAGGTTCTTAAGCATTCACATACAAAGCCTGGAAGCTAACATAATTGTGCAATGTCTATGGGAATTAGGGTCACATTTTCACAAGCTCTACTGATAAAGATAAAATATCTTTCTGTGTTAAATCATCAAAACAAACCTAATGAAACTTAACCCTAAGCCCTAAGGTAACCCTGATCTAATCCTATATTACAAGGAAGACATGCAGGAGCAGAAGATATGTTGTACAATATAAACTTATTTTAAACTATTGTTTCTGTTTGTTAACTCTTTCCCTCATAGCATGAGTTATATACATTAAATATAGACAATTTTGACAACATTCCACATTCATGTACTACATGTACTATATGGCCTTGTATTACGTTTCATATTTATGATAATAATGCTTATTTTCTTGTTTATTTCCTTTCATCACTGCCTTGTCTTACTTCTTGCAGTGCCAAAATAACTTTCATCTCAATTTATATAAATTCAAAAGAAAAAGGGTTAATTTTGAAAATATATTTCCACAACTCAGAAAAGGAAATCCTATTCAATCATACTAATATGAAGGCTTTACAGTGAATAGAATGCTCTGCACAGGCTACTAACTTCAAATAAATATTAATCATTATCCAAACTCTAACAGTAGCCTCAACATATTTATTGCCATTCATTGGTTTCAAATCACAACACATCATACAACATTTAAATTTTTTCGATTTGGATAGATATATATTAGTAATGATAATACATTATTCTAAATTGAAGGAAATGGAAATTAATTAAATGTAGAACAACAAATTTAATGCTTTTTTACAACTAAAATATTAAGACCATGTAAAATATCATAAAATAAACTAAGATTTTCGATTTAAACGAATAAACATTCACTAAACTAAGCTTCAAGTGAAAATACTTACTGTATTAAACAAATGTATTCCAGTACATACTACAGTAACATCAAATCTGTACTCAAATTAATAACTCACGGCTTATTCCGTGCAAGAAATGCAAACACCGCATCAAACAGTTGTGACACAGATCCGTCGTATGAATTCAGAAGTGTCTGAAAGGTTGCATCCAAGTCATGAATACCTGTATCAGATCGATCAGTTGAGTCTAAACAACTTCCCGATGCCATAGCAAGAAATAAAGAGAACAAATTCAGTTTAAAAGCCTTTGACGTAAAAAAAATCGCTATCGATATGGCTAACTGACGAATGTCCGAATTTAATCAGTTTCAATAATGCTGCTAGGAAAAAGTTGAATAGAAAATTGCGGTTATTCGCTTGGAGTAAGTTTCAGCGTAATCTCCATCTACTACCAATGAAGGTTGAAATGAGTCCTGTTTTTCTACTACTACTACTACTTCTGCGTTTTAGCGTAATCAAAAAACCTTTCCGACAAAACAGCTGATGATTTGATGTAAGCAAACGAGCCGCTCAGGTGTTGCTAATAATTTTACCCCAAAATAATTGCCTACACTATTGACAATGTATCGTCATTTTGGTTTTTGTTTCTTATACATTTGAAATAAAGTTACTTCGACTATCATACTTTAAAAAGTTTTTTTGAGCTCAGGTGTGATAACTAAGTTCAATTTTAATTCATGATGGAGAATTTATCGATGTGAGAATAATTAGCAAAATTCTTTCGTAGCAAAATAAACATGATACAGTTGTACTTAAGCTTTTATATTTAATTTAGCCCATTTTATCTTTATACGCAAATACCATTCAAATTTTAGTTTACTCGATACGAGACCGGAGGGCCGTTCCTACATACAGACCTACATACAATTCTACCTAATTTTGACGGGGTCGAACCCACATCCCCCCATGTAGGGCAAGAGGAAAAACTTTATCTTTACATGAAGCCATCGACATAACCTAATTTTGAGACTAATTTGAGGTATTTAGACCAATTAGGTAAAAAATGCAGAATGGAATATGAAGGGTAGGTAAAACCAATGGAGGGGGGAGGGGATAACGCCCCTTCGCATTGAGGGAGCGAGCAATTAAGGGAGTTAATTTGCATATATGCGGATGTAAAATGCTGAGAGCTTTCATTTGAAAGTAATTTGAGCTCTCTAAGCTAAGTCGAGAAACATAAAAGGAAAAATAAATTATCTCTTTAATCTTGGAATTTCTTGGCATTTTCCACTCAGAAGGCAGGTTTGTATGTAAGTGTGTATGCAGGAACGGCCCTCCGGTCACCGATGTTTACTTGGTCAAATTATAATACTGGTTGTGTATTAGGCAAGTTTTAAATATAGTTCAAGCTTTGAGAAATTAAAAATTTATAAAGTAATTGCAATTGTTTAAGAACTTATTTATTTGAAGGATTCTTACTAAATAGTTTAGTTAGAATAAGAAATTGCATCTTGAATCACCTATTATACTGCAAAAAATGAATGAGTTGTGGTTTTATCAATAATGTTTTTACACTAGTAAACCAATTCCATGCTGAATGCTAAAGCAATGTTTCATCATAAAAATATGTTAAACAAGTTTCGCAGGGTGCAATCTATGATTTTTTTTTTGTAATCTTTATTACAGCTGGTTCTGCTGCACTAGCAATTTGTGTTGAAATAATTGTTACCACTGCTACGGTACCAATTATTTCAGTAAGCAAGGGTTATGTAAACTTTTGATCCCTATATTAAAGCCTAACTGCTATAGTTCATTACCTAATCGAAGAAGTAAATTAAAGTTGCTTTTTGATGTGCACTTCAATTCAATTGCTCTATGATGCCAGATTGATGTGAGCTCCAAACAAACTAATTTAAATGTTTTACTGAATTTTTTTTTAGAAAGAAGCTCTTGCTCATAAATAGCACTTGGACAATGAAGCTCATTTTCTATTTTTAATTTTATTGTATTTGCTTCTGTAGACAGCTGAATTTGTTAAATGATTATATGACCTGCACTATTGATATCCTGGCAGCACTTAACATTTTTTGCACTTTTTTCTATTCTGAAACAGTAGGTGATTGGTATTTACTCTACTGTGGACAACTGCAGGAAGGCTCATATTTATTGTACAGCTTTTATTATAATGTAGAAATATATTTTTTTAGGATTTATGACAATAAAGAATTGTAAAGTATGAGTTTTCATTGTAATCCCTCAATTGCCCTGTCTCAAATTTATGGTTATGTTTGGTCTTGGTAGGATAGGTTAAGTTAGATTAGAATAAGTATTTTTGATTTTACGTCACAACATACATAATATGGTACATTATAGTGGTAGTCAGAATATTACTAATTTAAAAATGAAATCAATCACAAATTATGAAGCTTTAAAATATTTAGGATTTTAGAGCAATTTTCATCAAATTTAGTTAAATAGATAAGTTTATTTTTTCTTTTTCAAATATTTTTTAATAATATCTATTACTATTGTAAAATAATATACTGATATTAATTTTTATTGATGATGTCCTCTTCTTTGTAGTTTTTTATTTTATCTTAAAGATAATATTTCATAAAAGTTAACCTACAAGCATTGAACATTTTATTGTAATTTTATTGATTCTACTGCTTAAAATGGCACTTTTTGTAATTGATTCTCTGTAAATAAAGCTTTAATAACATTATAGATCAGTGGTGGTTATTAAAAAGGCATTAAATAACCATGTCTGCTAAAGTACGCCTGTCACTTGCTAAAAAGGTGAGTTTATATTGTATTAGAATACTCTTCAATTTTCATATCCTGAATCAAGTGTTGTAAACCTAGGTAATCATGATTATTTTTTCTTGGGATATTCCCCATAGAAAAATTAGATTTACATTATTTATCAAAAATACTGCTTTAATTTTGTCAGTTTTTAAATAATAAAAAAAGAAGTTTCTCTGTAGATAATTTGTTAAAATCTGGATATTGCCTGGTTGTATGTTTTTCTTATTATTTCATAATTTTGCAGGTGCTGCAGAGCTTGACTTCAGTGGCTGGGAGCTCAGCATCTCTAAGATCCAAAGCTGCTGTTCATTCACTGCTACCGCTACTCAAGGTAATGCACTTGATGCCATTTTTTGATATTCAGGTGCTTCTTCTCTATCTTAATTGTCAAGTTGTTATGCAAAATAAATGAGCCACAACTATAGATTTTTGTTTGTACATTTTCTATGATATCAACAGTTACTTTTGATGAAGTAAAATGAACATTGTGACTGAGTGTGCAATACATCATTATGAACACTGTGATGAGAACACTGTGACTGTGATGAGAACACTGTGACTGTGATGAGAACACTGTGACTGAATGAACACTGTGACTGAGAACAAGAGTGTGCAATACATCATTATAGACTGTGTGAAAAATTTGCTTGAACAGAACTGCTACGATATAAGATATGTCAAGTATTATCACTGAATTTTGACATCCCTGTTTATTTTACCTGGAAACTGAGATCAGATTTGTATATGGTTATTTTTTCATTATACTGACTGCAATTGCTAAGTCAGCCTGAATTATTTTACTCTATTGCTGAAAATGTATTAAGTGTAGTGATATTTGCAACTACGTATGTTTTACTGATTATGAATATTGTAGAAAAGTTTGTGTAATTTGTTTGGTTTGTGGAAATAATAATATCCAGCAGAATTTCATTGAATTTGAATACTAAACATGCAATTATGTTCAAAATATCAAAAGTTAAGTTCAGAAATACATTAGTTTTTTATTGTAATTATTGCTTTTATTGGTCATGAAGAGTGGACTCAAGTTTTTCTCATGATTTCAATGCCATTCACAATTTTATAGCCTTGATATCATCAACATCAGTTGATTCATCATCTTAAGACCCCATTTTCCCCATTTCCCCATTTTCCAGGTCAACACTAGAGCATCAACTCTGTTACCAGCCAGTAGTAATGGAGCTGCTGAAGGCTGCCTGAGGTTTGATGTTTCGCTCCACAGGCTCCACAAAGCTCTTTTTCTTGATGGACAGGAGCCTCATAAGAGAGATAACAAATTGTTAGTAGTGCTTTTTTATTCTATATATCACGCAAATAAATTTTAATGAAATACAGTTAAAAGCTTTGAGATAATATTACAGTAGTTAGCAGTTATGTATTTAATGACCCTTTGTTACTTATGGTACATTTAATTAGGTACTTGTTCTGTAGTTTAAAATGAAAGCAAGAATATTTGCCTAGATTTCTTGACTAATTGGAGGAATACTTTTTTTGTATCTTTACTGTTGCTTTCAATTGTTGTTGCCGTTGTTAAGTACATCTCTATCCTCATGAATAATTTGTACTAAAATTTTATTATTTAGAATTTATTGTACACACTATTTTTTAGTTATTTTTGTATTTATATCAGAGTTTTGCTGAGTGTTGAAAACGATATGAAATTCCATAAGTTCACATGATAGCATCATTGCTCCTTTTTTTATTGGACCAACCATGGGAGGAACTAGTGTGCAAGATCAAGTTTGATGGTGGTGGATGTTTTTGCTCCAAAGGTAGATTTTTAATGTGTGAAGTTATACTCTCTACGTCTATTTCCCAACTACAGCATTCCAATCACTCTACAAACATAGAATTACTTCAGTTTTGTCAGTATCACGGATTGATTCAAGTTGAAATTATTTATTTACTAAAATAATTGCAGCTGAGGTACAGTTTCCTTTGGTATGACCAGTGAAGAGCTGCAGCAGCTGAGCTCGTCGCTGCTGCAGCACCTGTCAACTGATGACGTCCTCTTGGCTGCACACACACAGCCGGTCCCTAACGCCAAGGACATGCTGCTGTCACTCACAGGTGCGCTCATTTTTAACTTCACTTTGCTAGTTGTTGTTTCCACGTAGTTTTTGTGAGTGGCGATTACTATTGAGTTTTTGAATCAGTGACTAAACTAGTGTACTTGCCTGGTATAGAGGTTGCTTTCTTCACTGGAGCTAGCATCTGGTTGCTTTCAAGAAAAGTTGACAACCTTGTATGCCAGTTTACAACTTTTTTGCTTATGTTTTTATGAAGATGTGCAAAAAGCATTGAATTAACTTGTTTTAGAAATTAATACATGATTTTTTCATGTGTATTTAGGTATACATTTGTCAATGAATACATTGGTATTGCAGACAAAATATACCTACCTCCAAATTGTCTGATTATATTTGAGTTTGACTGTTGAATGAAAAATATCTGAAATTTTGAATGCAATGATAGCTTGTTATTTTGCAGGTGGCTGGTTATTTTGTAGAATAGAGTTGCAGTTACAATGATTATGTATTTCAAATGTATGTGGAGTTTTTTACTGACTGCGTTTGATGGGTGCCTCACTTCAGTGTCGGGGGCACAGCAGTGCTGTGAGGTGCTGCCCTGCGTGGTGCTTGAGCCCTCGTGCTTCTGGCAGCACAGCGACCTCCTGCGCACTATCCCGCACCAACGAGTGCTCATTGACTTCAGGTCTGAAATTGAAATTTGTCCATGCCTTCAAATATATACATATATTGGGGCATCTGTGACGCTATTATATTTTCAAACTAGAAGTTGGTGCAAGTCGAGGTAGTCACTGAAGTGTTGATTAAAGTTTTGAAGCTTTTTGAGTAGGGATAGGCGTACGTCTGAGGCATCAGCAATTTTTTTGCTGGTGATCTGCAAAATAAGTACAGCAGGGGGGACGTCACAGAAGTGATCGACTTGAGTGAGTGAGGGTGTGCAATTAGAGGGACTTGAACGTAAGTGTAAAATTAATGAATTTTTTTGATAAACGTGAATGCTTCTAGAGCTTGCATATTCAGAATATATATATAGGTAGTCATTAAAAATGCAATTGGGATTCTGAAGACAAATGAACGTCAGAGCATGAATAAGACAAATGCTAATATCATTAGTTACCATTAATGCTTTGAATTGCCTGTGCAGCTCCCCTAATATAGCAAAACCCTTCCATGTTGGCCACCTGCGCTCGACATTTCTTGGCCACTGCCTGAGCCGCCTCCACGCTGCCCTGGGTCACCACGTCACCAAGCTCAACTACCTGGGAGACTGGGGCACGCAGTTCGGCCTCCTCAAATATGGGTGAGGAGCGCAGCTGTGTGGCGCCTTGTGGCTCCGCGGCCGGGAGGTGCGGGGTAACTGGTAGAACAGACCGCACTATCACACCCAAAAACACCCCTTGAACTGACTAGGCAGCATTGCTGTAATTCTCGTGATGGCCAGATCGTCAGCTAGTTGGACTGTTTAAGAGACAAACAAACTGCGTAATATTGAGCCCATTACAAGACCGGCCATCACGCATTACATAGCAATTGACAGTGGGAAATAAAACTATGCTGACTCCGAATAGGACACACCCAAGCTACTCGTGAACGCCTCATGGAACAAAAAGAAGCAGAGAAGTGTCGCCGCTGGGATGTGGCCGTTTTAGAACAGTGTATTCTCGTAGATTGCGCCACCCATGACGCGGTATGGACCTGTTTCAGCGGATGCACGTCTGATAATTTAGAGAGGTACCTTGGTGAATACGAACTGGTGGAGTCAGATGGAGCTTTGAAACATTTCTTAACCCTTACATCTCCATCTAAAAACTATCCTTGAACTCTACCTATTAATAAGCTGGAATATGCGAAATTGACTTTTTACAAAGAATCATTTGGCTGAAAGTCAATACCGACCAGCAAACAAAACCAAATATACTCTGCGGGCCACTTAAAAGAAACAAATATTTTATAGAAATAACTGTGACAGTGTTGACTCTAATCACTTCAATGTAACTTTGTTAGTGCTGAGATTGCCTAAAGCGACCGCGATGGTATAACTTGACAAATCATAGTAATAATTACACTAAAACCCCTTTCTTGTGTTAAGTATATACCTTTGTATCTACCATGGTACATTCACCACGCCTAATTTCAGTGGTGGTATTTGACGTGGTGTGTTCGGATTGCCCTGACAGGTGTGACGTGCGCGGAGTGTCGCGCCGAGACCTGCAGGAGGATGCCATCAGGAAGCTCTACGACGTGTACGTGTGGGTGAACAAGGCCGCTGAGCAAGACTCCAGTGTCGGCGTCTTCGCTAATGAAATATTCGCTAAAATGGAGAACGGAGACCAACGCGAACTGGAGAACTGGAAATTTTTGAGAGATATTTCTTTAAAGGTTCAGTATGAGGATTAGTGAAATTAAAAAAGCATTTATTGAATTTTTAAGACTAATATCAAGATTCTTGAAGCTGAGAAAATGTTGAGTGGATCTTTGAGGTTAGTATAAAATGAAGGCTTTGCTTTAGGTTTGTATGAAATTTAAACTTGTGAGGCTAATAGACGGTTGAATACAACAAGGTCTTCCATATTTCATTGAATAGTTAGCTTTATGTTAATAAACATAAATTTCAAGGTGCTTTTATCTTCAAAATGGTAGCTAAAACTCCTTTCTTCAGTAGACGATAACATTTGTAGGGTAAATTTAAAAATTTCTCAAAACAATAACACAACTTGTTTGTCTTATACTTCAGGAGCTAATTATTTTCAGGGTCAAGCTAGAAAATGGCAGGCAACTATGCTGCGACGATTTACTTTTGTTTGAGGAGCTAATCATTTGCAAGGACGAATTTAAAAAATGGCAGCCAAGTATACTACAGCGTGTTTGTTTGCCCCTGCCTTCAGGAGCTACAGCTCACGTACGAGCATTTGGGTATCAGTTTCGACAAGTACCACGGCGAGAGCGACTACAGCGCCGCCAGGTGTGCGCCTGTGCTGCGTCAGATGGAAGATAAGGGGCTCATAGAGGAGCTGCCCGACGGTCGCAAGGTCTTCGAATTCGTGCCCGGCAGAAAGGTGACGGTGGTGAAGGGTGACGGGTCTGGTGTTTACCTCACGCGCGACATCGCTGCTGCAGTCGATCGTTTCCAAAAGTGAGAGTCGGTTTCCAGACGTCATTCGTTTTTTTTTTACTGATCAGATCATTTCTCCAAGCCTGCTGCAAATTTGATGGTTCCGGAACTGGATTTTCTTCTTGCAGAAATAATGAAATGCCGAGCCGCTTATTGAATGTTGTAAGCTTTTATATATAATTTCTTCCAGAGTAATATCTCGCGTTGTTTGTGCAGGTTTTCTTTCGACCGCCATTACTACGTGGTGGACATCAAGCAAATAGATCACTTCAAGGCTCTGCTGAGCGCTCTCTCTGCTCTCGAGTACACCTGGGCTGGACGGTTGCGACACGTGCGGTGAGACTTCTTTATAGGTCATTGCTCTACAAACGAAAGAACACCGTATCACATTGGCATTGTGTCAGGGATTTACCAATGTGCTCAGACTCTCCATTTTTGAGCCTCGAGCGCCCTGAAAAAGAGAAATATCTGTAACACTTTCACTAAGCGAAAGCAGTCAAATAACCTGATGAATGAGTGGCTGTACCGTGAGAGCAGCTTACCTCGAAAATTCGTAGTCCTAATGGCGTCTCTTCTGTAGGTCTGCTACCACGGTTGCGGATTAGCGTCAGCAGACAAATTCGTTCTGTTAATGGAATTCGTGAGGAAAGTGCAACATTTTCCGACCTCTGTACAGGTTTGGTCGTATCCAGGGCCTGAGCAGCCGCAAGGGAGCAGCGCTGTTTCTGAGCGACCTGCTCGCCGACGGCCGTCGCGAGATGATGGAGCAGCAGACGTTGGCCAGCAGTCAGTAGTTGGCTCGTGTCAGGTGCCAGCCTGCCCTCCTATACTCTGTTCTATGTTGTCTTTTGCTGTAGCGTCGTGCGGGGACCAGCGCCCCAAAGCGTGTGTGGATGAATGGAACTGCAGTGTGAAAAGCTTCGTACTTGCAAAACGTGGCAAAGGAGGAACCGTGAACTGTTCAATATATCACGTTTTACTGAATTTAAAATTTGTCTTTGTGATTGAAACGTTCATTTTTTCCTTTTTAACAATAATATTTCTAGTCAAACATGATAAGCTCACGAGCTGCTTTTCTCGCTCTTGGTTTCATTATGAAAATTGTCATTTGTGTACCTGCTGCCAACACGTGCGAGTTCAATGACAGTATTTTTTACTCTTGTTTCTTATCTTTAGTGTGTGTGTTTTCAAATTGTTATCCTAGACTTGGCCAATTCTTCTCTACGTATCATTAACCGTTCCTGTATTTTTTGTTAACTTTACCAAACTATTTGCGTTAAAGCTAAGGAAATATGTGAGTTAAAGGACAGCTTTATTGGTGGAATTGAAAGACACGAGTTAATGAAAGGAGAAAAGTTACGGGTACATCTTGTCGTGGGTAACACACTCATCACATCGTGCGTTAAAAACAACCGAGATCACTGTCCTCCGAATAAAACGTTTGCTTTTTACCATGATTTGAAAAAATGTTTTGCATGCCAGGCTGGATTATCAGATCTATTGCAGGCAGGTACAGCTCACGAGGTGACGTTGCAGTGAGTTCTTTCTCGTGATGACAACTCTGT
This sequence comes from Orchestia grillus, assembly GCA_014899125.1. Lineage (NCBI taxonomy): Eukaryota > Metazoa > Arthropoda > Malacostraca > Amphipoda > Talitridae > Orchestia > Orchestia grillus. Next base: position 7,717 of record VOMN01131785.1, on the reverse strand, counting down.
GTCTCCTGCAAAGTTCAGTGACCAGAACGAAGTATGGCAGCTGGGACGAACAGAGTGGAACTGTTAGATTACTTCAGCTATAGATAGGTCATTGGGACTTCTATCTTTCATGCCGACTTTGCCTGTTTCAATTTTCACACCTTCTTAGCTATCTCTTCTTTGTCATATCTTCCTCTTCATTCTTAAATTACTGTTTTTATGCGCAGGGGATCGTATGAGGGAACGCATCTTGTACAATGATCTCTATGGCATATTCTCTATAGTTCATACTAAATAGTCCCTTCTCCACCATCTTGAGATCGCATTCCATGTGGCTAGGGAGCTTCAAATTAACGAATAACAATTGTAAAAATAACGAGCAGAGTTGTTTATTTTTGGATTATAAGTTCTTTGCCGAATAAGTTCCTTTGTTCGCAGCCACTCTGGTTAGCGGGGAGGAAGCTGTGGCCGCGGCGGACGCCGTCGCCCTGTCGGCAATTGTGGTGGCGGATCTCAAGCAGAGACGTCATAAGGACTACCGGTTCTCTTGGCAAGATGCTATCAAGGTTTGGCCACCAATTTAATACGCTATTTAGATGCATATATGCTCAGTGAAAGTGCTGTGTGCACTATTGGCGAACTTGCTCTTCTCAATTGAAATTTGTTCTTTAATTTACACGGACTCTAATGTCGCTTATAGTATAGAAGGGAAATGTCAGCTGTTTGCTCATGAGTGTATTAGACGCAGATTTCTTGTTGTTTTGTTCGTTAAATGTGTTGTCTTATTTGATCATGGATAGTAAAAGTCAGATTGTAGTTAATCTGGTATTAATTAAGTTCATAACATTGAAAAATTCGAACTGTTGCCCAATTAATCGCAGAATAAAGTGCTCTGTTACCAGAAGTGGGCAGCGCTACTTTGAAATGTAGCGGCCGCTGCCCAGCTCTGCCCGTAGGAATACCATAGGCAGAGGTCGCTACATTTCAAAGAGTATGATGTTTCTATGCTCATTTTGCGATGAAAAGGGTTGGTATTCCCTGCAGTTGTTTGACGGCGCAGTAACTTGGACTGTTTTGTCCCTTAGAGATTATCTAACATCACCGTTTGATCGACGTTTGAAAATTTCAGTGCGTGTAATACACGGTATTGCAAAATTTCAACAGCACACTTGCATGAAAAAGCCGTAAATAATTCACCATTTCTCGATTTGCGGAACCCTCTCCTGAAACTCGTTTATTGCGTGAAGTCGTCGCTCGTTATTTACCTGATAGCAGCTCTGAATTTCTTATATATGACCTCGCGGCCTCGCAGCTTGAGCGATAAAATAGCAGTGCTGAAATGCAGTAAGGAGTGTATTTGATAGCAGCTCTGAATTGCATGTCGGAAAGTGTGTGAGCAGAGCACGGGCAACACGGGCGTGCGACTGCAGTACGCACACTGCAGGCTGGTGCAGCTCGAGCAGAACTGCGGGGTCGCCCTCAACCCTCATGCTGACGTGAGCTGCCTGGCCTTCCATCCTGCCGCTATGGCTTGCGTCGCTCAAATCGTCAGGTGAAGGCGTACTTCCACTTCCATTAACCCTCGTGAAGTCTTGAAGTCGTGTTATTTTTTGCCCTTGATACAAATGTTGATACAATATTTTATTGAGTGATACAAATTCGGAACTTATGATGCATCGTTGTGTGGCCGCTAAATGAAGTACATTTACCGTGCAGGTTTGAAGAAGTTCTTTACGAGTTTCACGAGACCCTCGAGCCGTGTATTCTAGTCAGATATCTCTTCCAGCTGTGGTAAGTTTCAATGTTGACCAAAGCTCTTACTACTGTATTATTGAAGCTTATATCCCTGTTGTAAATGGTTTATCAGCAAGCGTTGAACAGCCAAGCTGAAGACTTGGAAAACGTGTTTTGTACCCCAGTGGACAGCCGCTCACGAAATGTAGAAAAATGTATTGAGACAGGAACTGTGATATCATTTGGACAGTTGTATTTTTGCTTATAAGTTTCCGAGACTAAATCAAAGGATGAGATTTTTTCATTTTTTTCGTTTGTTCTTCGTAGTATTTGTGCAAACTTTTCAACAATTAATCGTTTCCACATTGGGATGTATTTTAAAAATTTTCCCCTTATCTTCATTTCGGGGAAGAATCATTTTCGTCTGTTGTACTCTAAACATGCTGCTTCTTTTCATTACGTTTGCATCTGATGAGTTACTAGTTGGTGCGATGGTAAAATTCAAATTTGGGAGTCATTCAAATGTGCAGAGCTAGTACTGTATTTGAAAACTGCTCGGTTGTTCGTTATTCAATTTTATATTTGTATACAAATTTTATCTGCAGTGATAGAAATTAGTATAATTTTTGGTTGAGGGTTCGAGCTTAGTGGAGCGCATGAGGCCGTGTGAGCGACATCACTTGAGGTTCCTGCTGATGCTGCGCTGGTTGCTGATGCACAGGAAAAAGAGCCGAGGTCGTTAACTGAACTTGTTAGTGAATTAGGATTATTAAGTCACTAACGATTATTTAGAGAAATGCAAAGTTAAACCGTAAGAACATCTTTTCTCCGTGCCATTGGTCGCAAAAAATTGTTATTGTTACTGTTACTGAGAAAGCACTGCGCACACACAAGGACATGTTCCCACACAGCAACAGCGTCAACAAGGCGCTGACGCAACTGAAGGTCCGAGGTGCCCCCGGGGCGGAGGCGGAGGCGCGTCTCCTGTTGTTCGTCGCTGCTCGCCACACCCTCGCCGCCAGCCTCTCCATCCTCGGCCTCACGCCTCTCAGTCGAATGTAAAGGTTGCATAGTAAACGTACCACAACGCCGGGTTTTTTCACATCCCTTAACTCTTGCACTTGCTGTGTGACCGTTCCCAGTTTCACGCTGATTTGAGTTACGTAGTAATGATGGTTCATGTGTGGGTGATCTTTATCCCCAAAAACCTTTATATCGTAGCTAAATTTATCCACTTTGAAAGGTGTTGCTATGTCGTTACTACATTTGTAGCGCTCGAAGTGTCAGCTTAATCGAAACGGGGCTCTCGAGTTGTGCATTGAAAAGTAATTGAAGCTCCCTATTCTGTCCGTTCTGTTTGTTTATTCAAGTACGTTTTATTAAATGAAAGTTAAAATAAATTTTTGTATTCTCTGTTTTTGTACAATATGACAATCTAACTTTTGTATCGTAACAAAACATAATTCTAACGAAATAGTATGCTCGATGAAAACATTGTACTATTGTCAGATTCTTTCAAGTTTGTGAAATTTTAGTCCTTCAGCTGTTCCTTTACGTTAAGCAAAATGACTAACAATACTAAAAATGGGCAGAAAGTCCGGTCTTGCTGAAGGAGATAGTGTTTAATTAAACAACTTCCGTCCTTGGAACTGGTTTGTCGACGCTAGAAGTGTCCACAGCATAATGTTACGTAGTGTTCGCAGTACTATCAAATCATTTGAGCTTTTTGATAAAAGATGTAAACAAACGTCAAAAAAATCAAACATTTACGAAAGTTACCTGCAAAGAATATTCGTAAAAGAAAGTTAACTTTCAAAACTCGTTATTCTACTAACTAGCACTCAGGGTATAAGCTAAAAGGAAGTATAAAATTTTACCCCTACCAGAAAGTGGCCAACTAAACTTTTTTGCGTCTATGAAACTACGAAAAAATTGGATCTTGCAATATTAGCTGTAATGTTTGAGAAGAAGAAATTTGAAAACAAATTGCCCATATAAAATTTATTTATAAATTTACTCGACAAATTGTTCCCAGTTTCTACCACCCCTATCGATGCACATAGATTTTTGAGGACACGTGAAAAGTTTTCTTTATTCAACACCTGTGGAATCAAAGGAAGATCTCGTGGCAAGAATTGCAGTGGTTTCTGGCGAAATTTCTGAAATGCCAGGCCTTTTCCACAATATCTGCTGGTCCTTAAACCGCAGATGTCAAAGTGCATGTAATTTCCAATGTGACTGTAATTTTTCTACGCTGTAGAATTAAACGTAAACTTTTCGTACATTGCAATTGCAACGGCTATTAGTAAGCAGAGTTTTACCGAGAACTGGAATGAATTTGTGCTCTTCATATGAAGTCATTCTCAATTTAGATGCACTGTCGAGTAATGCATGTAGAACCGAAACTTCGAAAGTGATGGATTTCAACAGAAGAATTGCATTTATACGTGAAGAAAAACATTTTTCGAATGCTCCCTGTTATGAAGCCTTATGCTGCGCGCGTCGAGTTTAATATTTAGGTGACGAGTACTTAACAATGCATTTTCGATTTTGATGTTTTTAACTTAAATCGTTATTGTGGGCTCCATGGCGTACTGGTTAGCGTGATGGCCTTGCAACCGAGACGTTCAAGATGCGATTCCCGGGTCAAGCAAGGTATTTCACGTAACCAAGGAGTACTTCGCTTGGGAAAGGAAGCTTAAACCACACATCCTTCACCACGCCAGTAGTTGTATGGCATTGAAAACCCAACGGTAAAACGTGTTGTAATTAATAAAGGTTATTTATTAAAGAGCACTTTAAGAGTTATCACGCTGTCTTGCTAAAACAGACGTCAAATAAATACAAATCTCTCACTGTTGCGACGAAGAATTTAAAGTTTCAAGTTTTCATTATAATAAATTTTTTTTTATTATTTCTATTTTTCAATTTCAGTTAATTATGATTGAGATTGCATGAACTTGCTTTGTTGTGCGGATTTACTTAACTTTACGAAATAGTCTCCTGAAAAACTGTGTTCTAACGGTAATTTTAGGTCAGATAAGTTTGCCACGTTCAATTGAGGTACTTGAGCCGTCGCTGGTGGTGTAAGGACAAGTTTGTATTCGTTCGTTGTACAATTTCCACTCCAATTGCACGAATTACGAATGCATTTTAATAGCAGGTGATGCTCACGTGCATTCGATTTCGTGGAGTGATGTTCATTTGTGGTGGGGACACGCGAAGGCAGAAGTATAGGTTATACAAATTTCAAAACTTCTTGCACCAGATGAAATTTAAGGGATTCTTGACCTTGATTAATACCGATGAAACCTGCCATTTCGCAAATTGATTTGCGTTTGATACTTATTGAGTTTCAATTGTTACTTATTCAATTTCACTCGGTGTAAATAAGACTGCATAGTGTGACAGCCGGTTACCATCTTGCATCTCAAGTCCCATGCAGAAGTAATAATGAAAATGTACGGTTACGTCATCTGCACATGTAACCAGCACCTCGCGCTGCTCGGCCTCTGCCAAGACTTGCTCCGGCTTTTTAGAATTAACTCTTATGTTTGCATAATTTTATTGTATTCTTAAACTTTGAAGAAAATGGTATTTTCTAAGGTACACTGGTGAATAGAGAAAACATTTCTGTAGCGCGAAATAGCTGGATGTTATTTTAGCTATGCTAAAGGGATGCTCTAGTATTGCTCATTCAAGCAAGCGCATATATATAATGTGGACTGAGGTAAATAATAGCGCTTGCTTTTGTCGTAATAATGTATAGAAAAAACGATGAATTATGAGTAGGTCATACAGATTTAAAAAATAATCCCAAGTATCTATGGATTAACATTTCCAGTTTGTGTTAGATCACAAGCCCTGTGTAAAGCAAGTTAGGTTCTGCTTTCTAAAGTAAATCTTTTCATAGTCACATCACTGATATGTATCCCTTGAGGATATCACTTGTTTGAAAATATTGTTTCTTTTGTTATGGCATCACTGCATATGAACTGTTGTGAACGTGTAGTCTGCATTAGTACGCTGTAGTACAGTGAATTCTAAACTCATTTTACTGCCGCACCTCCGAGAAAATTTTACTGTATCTTTACCCTTTGCAAATTTAACCTCATACTCCTAACGGCTGAAAGAGGTGAATTTATGCTAAATTTAATCGATAGAATGAAATATTTTACTTCAGTCCCTGAATATTTTATGCACTGTATTTTTGCACCCTCTGAAATGCTGTCTCGGACCCCCCAGAAGGTACGACCGTCCCTTGTTGAGTGTCCTTGCTGTTGTGCGTTTTAATAATTTTGAATCAGAAGAGGCCATGTGACCGTCTGTCTCGCTATATATAACTTGGCATGCGCGCTGCAACACACAGCAGGTATAACTTCACGTCTGACGCCTGCCTCATCATTTCTCTTCGCCATTTAGCCTAAGACATTATTAGTAAAGCTGTGGTTTCAAGATACGAAAGTCAATTAATGAAAGTAATTTCGTGCTAACGTTTTATTTTTGGGCTTCGATGTATTTTTCCCGTGCAAGTGTATGTGTCCATCGCGAGTATCTATGCATTGTAGTCAACATTGTAGTTCTGGTGAATGAGACATTCGACGTCGACTGGTGCAGGTTCGTTTCCCCGCGCTGGTGTTGTAAATTGTTATTAGAATGTATGGGGCTGTGTGAACATGTCATTGCTACGATTCATATCAGAATTCAAAAACAAGACCTTAGAAGAGGGAATGAATTCCCGAAGCTTCTTCAGTTCTTCCATCAAAAGTCTTCTTCACAGGTCTAAGAAAATTAAGTCACCATTCAATAGTACACTTCAATTCATGCGAAATCGAACGTTTCTGTCCCGCTACGTACATCGACGCTTTGACACCACCTCACGATGGGGATCTTAAACGCGCTCGCCAGCCCGACCTGATATCTTGTAAAAAAAACGTTTACCTCGCGGACCAGGGCAGTCACGAGTGTGAGTACACAGCCCGGCGTGTCGCAACTCGTTGTTCTCGGTCGAGAGGAATGCGCATGCGTGTGAGCTTGCTGCCAAACATCGCTTTTGTGAGAGGTGTAACTTTGTAACTTTTCTGATTGAAATTCATCCACGATTTCTTCCTCGACGATATCCTTAGGCACATTTGACCATCGTCATCAGAGGAATTGATGTATGACAAGAAATATTTGTGCCGATAAAAGTTAAGCTGATGTCATACTATTAGAATTTTAACTATTTAATTTATCTTTCTCCGACATTTTTTCGATACATTTAGCAGAGCCAAGTTATTTAAATTTTTGTACTGTACGTCGTTCAAGTGTCCATGAGTGCTTAATTTTTGTAAGTTTTGAGCATAAAAAACTAGCGAAGATGCAATTTAGAGTCTGTTGTTACTTATTGTGCAGAAAGGTGTGATGCTCTGACATTAACAAAAATAACGTCGCTCAGACGTTGGCTCTGACCTGAGAGGTCGACGGAGGTCGCTGGAGGTCACAGTGAGATAATGTAATGCTGGTCGCAATATCCGTAGACTTACACCGGCAAGTTCTCCCACACAGATTGTAACAAGTTGAAATCCTTTCTTTGTAAACAAACTTAGCTTGTCAGTGTTCGATTTGCGTTGAAGAGCCATTGAAAATTTTAGGTATTTTAAAAATTACAGCTGAAATAGGAGTATGTTTTTAGTCTGATAAAAGTTTAATGTCAGCTTAAAAATATGAAGAAAATGACAGTCTTTTCTGAAAGTTTTCTCATAAGCGACTCCTTTCCTGATCAATGGAGAAGTTACCAGTGTATACTGTGCGTTCTATTTTAATGCTATGATTTGTTAAGTGAGAACAATTTTATTTTCTTCTTATGGTGATTTCTTTCGTTCTTTGTCAATTGATGATTAACTTTTAAAACTCAGCTTAAAAGTGATTGAAAAGCAGCTCTCTACAGATCTCAGTAATCCATACACATATTTACATCATTAACTTTAAACGTTCTACACTATTACCCTTTACGTATTATTAA
>VOMN01131784.1:0-14529 GCA_014899125.1 Orchestia grillus | reverse complement strand
TACTCAAGAACGTAAGACCCTCCTCATCGTTGTACTGTCCCTCGCACACAGGCTCCATGTTTTCAATGAACACGACCGCGCGCATCATAGCTCAGAGTGGGATGTGTTTGATAAACATGTTTCCGTGACGTTTGTTTCATTTTCTATTGTGGCATTCCTTAGAAACGTAGAACGTTAAATCTCAGTGGCTTGAAAACTAGCGTGGATTGAATTATGTTGTACTCGTGAAAAAAGTGTATTTTGCTTAGGCCAGCGTCAAATTTTGCACCTCTGGCTCACTAACACCCTGGATAACAAAATTTCTGTCACAGCTTTGAAAACTGACAGATGAACGTAGTAAATAACTGGAGCTCGAAAACAACAGGCAACTGGTTGTTGTCCGGGTCGCTTACCCACATTCAATTCATTTCCGTGAGTTATTACGAATTCGAGTTTGCTCTGAAATCATCAAACTCGTTTATTGTCCCCAAGACTTGGCCGGCGGAGCCAACTTTCAGTGGAAAATAAAAATACTGTAATGTCCATCATTTATTTTGACTTCAGTGACAACAAATGGGATAATACGAGGATATTATGTAGTAAAGGCTTCCTTAGACAACACTACCTCAAAAACTGAAAGGGTAAATAAGAAGAGGTTAAATAAGAAGATAAACTGTAAGTAAAACTGACGAATTCTCATTTTAATGAATTAAAAATGTCGTCCGATCACACTATCAACACTCAAATCAAATTTTACTCAGTAAAATCAGAGTTGAAAACGCAAGATGAAATAATGTCGAACCAAACACCAGCTTAACAGTCAGTCCACAATGTTGAAAAACACAATAACAACCTGAGAGTAGTTGGTGACTTTGAGCACCTCAGAAGCTGACAGCAAAACAACGTAGCGATCCAGGAGACNACAGCACTGAGATTGTTTGAATGATAGGAGTCGTGGATGGAATGACAGGACCGAGGTGTAACAAAACTCAAAATTAGGCTTTTTGCAAAAAAATCGTTATGAGTGAAGCAGCTAATTAATCTTGGAATAACGTAGTTTTCAAGGTACGGTGACAAACTCAGTGACTCATACGTGCTTAACACTCAAAACATCTCCGAAAATCGTTTAGTCGTGCGTTAGCAATCAATTCGTCAAAAATGAAACTTCAAGATATGCACGTATAATACGTAATCATCGGCTACATGAATATCAAGTACGAAATACAAGCAACAATTGACGTAGGCTGTAAATTGTGTGTAAAGAAACTAACGTTCCTTCTTTCAACGACTTTCCCGAATGACGGGACCTCCCAACCCATTTTAGAATATGCTAAAAGAAAAGCAATTCATTGTCAAGGATTGAAAACATGAGTTCCGTAATTCACCTCATTTTCCACAAAAAATTTGGATAAACTTTTCACTACAAGTCAAAATGTAATTCGAGTACTTGGTCGTGCTATTTCAGTTACAGGAATATAAATTAAACCCACATGTACGAAAACACACAATAAATAAGAACGAAAATAAACAAGTTCGAACTTCGTATGACGTAAAATCCAGCTTAGAAGTTTGAATTTTTTCGTCCGATTAGGCAAATGCGAAAACATGGAAACCAAAATCATTGGAATAGAACCCCCGCGTTTCGTTGAGCGTCGCTCGCGGACTGACAACACTTGCAACCTTCATTCACTCTAGTTCGTAAACCATAAATAACCCTAAAAACACGCGTTATAATACAAGTCTAGCCACGTTAAATAAATTGAAACTAACTACAGCATACCAAATTCGTAAAAGAAAGAGACATCACAGGCACATTACCCTTACACTCGGAATAGCTACAAGGAAATAAAATGACTTGTAAATCAAAATTAATTTATTTTTAATAAATCCACCCAATCGAAAATTATATTAGCAGCACGAATATAGACCATCTTGAAGTGTAACATAAAATATCCTGTTGTGTAGGTTCCAAGCATTGAGGTCTAAAAAATTTTTACTGGCAAATAGCATAAATACTTGCCAACTTTCAGTATGTTAATAGAATGAGCGACGGATTCATTTCTTCATAGCTTTCACTGATGGCAACACTAGGCAGCAAACCACATAACCCCTACCTCGGCAAGGACGAGTTAATCCGTTTTACTAAACTCGAATTTTTCAATTCTGTACGCGATAACCTTACTCGACATGAATTTTTCAACCTCGCCAGAGTAAACTCACCTTCGATACAAAAATTCGATAGCCTAGTGTCTTCACACATCGCATGCAAATAAAGTCATCAGATACTTGAGCGACTTCAGCAAAAAAACCTGCCAGAGAAGGGGTTAACGCACCTCAGACGACCAACACAGAAGCGGATACGGTCACGGCCAGCTTCCTGATGGGACCAAATGTTCAAGAATGAAGCAGACGAGCCCAACAGACCGGACATGGTATGTGAATCGGCTTGCACACCAGACATATGCCCCCGTATGATGTAGGACGAACGAAATAATTCCCCCCCAAACGATTGGATCCCTACGCAGTACAGCGTCCGGCAAAACAATGCATTTGTTCGATTTTCAAAGGTAAAGAAAAGAAAGAACACAAGTAGTTTTACATTAAAGGTAAATATATACAATGCAATTTTCTAATATTTTGTTGTATCTCGTTTGGTCGAAGAAACTTTCGTTTATTATTTATATCATTTCAGTTTCCTTGAACTGACGACCATGTCAGATCCTTTTGCCGCATCACGTAGCGGTCACGTCGTCCAAGGTAATTCTGAACAAAATCGACGACAGCCTTAATGTAGCTATGCTGACGAGGCCAGGTAATACTTCCAATAATGAACCTTCACTCTTTTTTTCATTAGAGGGTAGATTTAAATGATAAAATTAAAAATACGAGTATGAAAATGCTAAGCTCAACTCAACATGCCAAGCGGATAGTATAGTACAAGGACACTGTACAATATCTGGACGGTATTTCTAACGCCGAACGAAGATAGCGATATAAAGGTCAGTGCAAAAAAAAGATGGGCAAGCTTAACATGACGGGAGAAATGATACCAAAAAAGGAAACTATGTTTTATAAGCCGAAATCTAGAACGCCAAAACCACAAGCATAAAAGTATAATGCAACGGACGTATGTATTTATGTACAGTTGTACACCTAGGTAGTCTGCAACTTCAAAGGGCTACCACATAAAGTGGCAAACGAAGGACGCCACAACTCGTGACCATTCTCGCGTCAGGAAATGTAGTGCACTCGAGTTAACGAATGCTGACGCTTCCTTAACGCTTGCAGGAAATCATCCGAATTCGCGGAATGAAACAAGAAACTGGATTATAAATGTATGAAACTCTCAACTTTACAACCACACACAACGGTAAGAAGTAAGAGTACCTGGTTAAAAGCTCGAACTAGTACAGGTGACTAGACGTGCATCAATAACTTTCAATCCACTGAAATTCGAATGCACAACATTGAGGCACATTTGTGTCTTAACATGCACATTTCGCAAATAACTTCTTTAAATTTCATCCGAATAGCTACACGGGAATTTACAAGTCAAATTACGATAAAATTCTTACAGGTTTAGATCAGTAAAAATAGAGAAACTATTACGAGAACAAAATCACATGACAACTGTCGAAAGTATTCGATAGACGTTGAGAGAACAAGTGTACCTGCTCGATAGTGGATTTCCATCTCTCACAAAACGATAGAAAAGCTCGCTCGTGGCGAGCATATTGTATCAACCTGCAGAATGTGCTGCGAGATCTCCATAGGAAGTCACATCTGTGTGAACATTAGAAATTTGACGCGAACTTCCAGGATACTCGAACTGATAACCTCAAAAATATTCCTATCAAAATGAAATAAACAGATCCAATGCTTACGTTTGCATCATTTCTCAATTCGATGATCCTGGAATGCTCCCTTTGAATTTGCATCGGGAGCGCTGTTGGAAATTTATTAAACCTAATTTTTCTGGGTGAAACTAAGAAATATTCTTGCTGTCCTGTCAACCGTTGACAACAAAAACTTGCAACAAAGATTTCTTCAATACCTGCATCTCTTTCATATTATAAATTGTACAAAACCTAAAATGACTGCATACCGAGGTACTAAATTCGTAATCGAGATGAAGCATAGAGCAGGCGTTCTGGTGTGACAGGACTTGGCATGGCAGAACTAAAATCCATCCAAAACTAAATGGCGGCAATTGAACGAAAATCGTGACCTTATCAATCTCATCACCTCCGTTAACGCAGCGCATCTTCATGCGACAGAATAAGCCAATTATCAATAACGTGTACGTAATTTAAAATTTATCCCTCGATTAGCGGGACGTAGTTCGATTGAAGAAGTTCTGAGCCGCCATATTTCCTGACTCAAAGTAATCCTGTTATTACATGTTAGATCTTGATGGTAAGATATCGAAAAGCTCACGATTGAAGCCGCCACCTAAGATGCATATCCATATTTAGGATCACTCGCCTTGGATCCAGAAGCATTTCCATGCAAGTATGTCGAAGTTACGAATCATCTTTATACACTGACAAACTTTCTCATTGCCTTATTTTAAATCACGCAATAGGATACAATGAACAAGGTTGAACGGAGTCATACATGATCTCCATTTCCTACTATACTGTATAACTAGAACACTGTACAATCTTCAACAAGTATAAATAACGTGAAGGTCATTCATTACAAACAACCTCACACGCCTCTTGCAGAACAAAATGCTCCGTGAATCAGAATGGCATCTGGCAGCCATCTTTGTATTTTCAGTACACAAATGCAGACATTTGTAATTCTCACTCGCTGGCTGTGTAAATACATCAATATGAAATTTACCAATAAAAATTATGATAGTTATGAATTCGAAAATGGACAAATACCCAAGTTGCTGGAAAATAAGTATCGGTGTAGGATCATCATAAGTAATCCAATTCGATAGAAGTTACAATTTTAGAGTCGACAGCTCATCAGTCAAAAAACAATCAAAATACGTATTAGACTCCCGAAATTTACTATCGTATATTATCCAAACAACTATAGGGTCCCCTGTTCTGAATTTTCAAGTTTCAGAAATAGGCAACATTATTTATTGGTCAAAGAATCAAAGATCTGTCTAGCGAACTCAAGACATTTTTAGCGCGAACCACGCATGCCTATCCACCTATAGTTTGCGGACACAGCCACGAACACGCAACTTGAAGGACGAGCTACAGGGAAAGGCTTTCAAGTTTTCTCATCAAAGAAGACAAGCGACAGTAACTAAAGAAGATGGACTGAGTACCATATGTTAGTAGATAAAATAAATGCTGTAAAACAAACCGGCTGGTCATTCATCCAACGAGCACACGAAAAAATGAGCTGGTACAAAAAACTCGAGCACTCTTAGCTTCGTAGACAAACCTTTGATAATATTCAACTACACGTTACAGTAGGAACTCAGTAGGCGAAACGCTATCGGAAAATTTTCATCGGAGTGCAGTAAAACCACCATAATACTAGCGAAAAAAGTAAATGAGCAATTCCATATAGTTACATAGCTTAACCTATCCCTTATACATAGATCACATATCTCAGATGAATACGCAAGTTAGGAGTACTACCACTTTAGCCCGCCTCCAGCAGTCGCACCGCTCTCATATTGAAAAAGTCGCATTGAAAAAGTCCCTCGATCCACTATTTGATATCGCGCTCAGTAAGAACTCTGCAACTTGCTGGAGGCGGACGTCATCTCACGATAATCATCGTTGCGAATCGGCACTCAAATATTCATGACTTATCATTCACCATTTTGAGGTCACTTCACGTTTTCAAGCGCAGGTGTGAGCACACAATCAACCCTTGTCATGACCTCTACCAGCTAGTAACACTACGCATAATTCATCCACCTAGTAAAAAATGTAAAGTATCGAACACTTTGAATCGACAAAACTGTTACAAAATTGTTCCTAACGAGAATCATTCATCATCTGATATTCAACAAAAAGAAAACAAAAATCCATCGCTAAAATAGACTGCTCACCAGTCTAATTGAATACATGAATGAGACACCAACGAAAATTCTTTCAACAAGTAAATTAAATCCTCGCTTAATAAATCATATCGTAGAGGCACTAGCAGCAGAAATGTATGGTTATGTCACTCGGTACGTGATCAGTAGAAAAAAATTAGTTATGTATGGAACCTAATAATTTTAAAATCGAACACTGCCACGCTAACGTTTCATCGATTATCACATCACGGTCACATGTGAAAGTAAAGCACTGTTCTTCAACATCAACTATATGAATTTATAGTCTTCCAGAATACTTCCATTTCAATTCAGTGTTAAATAAATTACATGTTACTAGTTCAAAAGCACGAGCTAGTCACTTTATATCTCAGGCTATTGAAAGGATACAATAAAAGCTACGAGTTAACAACTCACACCTAACACAGAAACTTCACTCCAAGCCAAATATTTCTTATTTACAATACAATACACAAAACGGTATTATGCACTTCATAACAATAATTAGGCACTCAAAATCCAAAAAAAAAATCCACGTTTCCTAAAGGTGTCTATACACAAAATTTACATCAGATTGTCAATGAAGCCTCACAACCAAAAGGACTTCAGTTAATATCATGTACACGGGTGGTTACGGTCACTTCACTCGTAAAAAGCGAAACACTTTCAAATAGTTTAAGTCACGAGCTCACGATTTTCTTGAACACTAAAATCTAATTCTTCGCTACCTGCTTGTTTTTAGTTTGCTTTCTATCTTGTCGCTTGTTGTTTCCTTTTTGTAAGTTGGCATTACTGTTCTTCTCGGATGCCTTTCTCTCGGTAGAAGTTGGCTTGCGATCTACGGAAGACACGCGGGAGTGGCACTCGGGGGCACTAGGTCCATCATAGGATGGTCTTGTTTCGGCGTCAGCGCGACGCTCACACGAAATTTTATCAGCGGATGGATTCCTCCTGTCTTTGGTCCGGCGGCGATTTGGTAGCGGTTGAATAGCACAGGGTGCAGTGTCTTCAGCAAACGTATCAGCACGCCTGTAGAAGAGTAAGTACGGCACTCGAGGAGCGTAACATCGCTGAAGTTCTGTTGAAACTATAGGTTTCACGCAGGCATCATCGTAATGCAGCCAGCAATGGTAACCTGGGTGGTAAATATTGCATACATAATGGCCTTTGTTGGCATCCTTTCCATCATGGTAGATGACACTGACGAGCTTGTACTTTACTTTCTCACCAGAAAGTTTCTTTCGTCTTTGCTGAGAAATGAGCTCCTTGTTGATTTCCAGGTCAACCGAAAGCGAAATGTCTTTAATAACCTTCTGTAAGCCACCATCCTTGAGGTACACAAAGCGCTTGAGCTGCAGAATCAAAACCTGCGGCAACTGCTCCAGAAGCCGCTGACTACTGACGGTGAGTTCCTCTTGAGTGTCAGTGCACGTGTAACCCGCAACGTCAGCCTTGCTCACGAACTGGTGTAAAGCCTCTTTTACACTCTTGACATTCTCGTCCTGAATGTCTAGTGGTAATGTTATAAATGGTTCCAAGTTATTAGTAACTGGAGAGTTGCCTTTCTTAATGATAACGCGCGATTCGCCCCAGAAAATTTCGCTTATTGGCGAATGGGAGAACTCTGTCGTTCTGGTGATGCACGTTTTGTTTTTAGGTCCCATGGTTACCCAATCATCGTTACTCTCATCTGTCTGGCCATTAGGAAGGACAACGGCAGAAGGAGCCTTGCGCCCACTCGATTTCTCTTTCTCTAATGCTGCAAGTTTCAGGCACTCGTTGAATTCATCATGACTTGCGTTGAGCAAAAATGAAAGCATCTCTTCAGCGTCCTGCTGACATCCCTCCATGAATTGTCCACCTGGTTTATCAAGTAACATATTTTGAATGGAGGAAGGCTCGAAGGGATCGCCCAGCTGCACTTCAGGTAGATTGACGATATTCTGTCCTGTCTTCTTCCGGGTACGCGTATCCAAATTGATGGCACTCGCATTCATAATGCTGAACTCCTTGAGGTAAGAAATAATGCTGTAGGAAATGGGCATGGTATGAGGAGTGATGGCAGAACCCACTTGCTGCTGCATGGCAGTGTACAAGTTGACGAACTGTGGCACAGCCGTCAGAGCCTGAAGTACTGTGTTGGCATAGCACCAGTAGTTCTTATTGGTCAGTCCACGAGGCTGCAGTGTCACACTATTGCTGTTCGTCTTGTACTCGAACAGGAATCCTGAAAAAAAAATCATCGCTGAAATAAAAAATCCCGAAATAAACTTGCTTCGTGATTAAATGAAACTTCTAAATTCATCATGCAGGCGACATCTCACATCAACGCTGTAGAAAAGTATGAATACTAAAACTTGAGGTAATACGATAATTATAGTAGTAATAGGAACTAGTTAGCTCCCTCCAACATGACATACCATTTCCTCAGCCTATAATATATGTGCCATACCTGCTCTACTGTTCTCCACATCGAAGAACGGGGAAATGTTAGAATACAACTTCAGTAGCATCATAGTCACGATTCTTCGGACAAATCTAACTAATCAAATCGATAGATAAATCTAATTAACCTAACCCTATTGCCTATTCTATGCCTCTGAGGGAAATCTAAATTCACAACTTTTCTCACATTTTAAACTTGGTCAACCATATACGACGATCATTTGACTTATTCTATTTCATTAGTTTAAAGAAATACATGTTCGTCACATTCTCACATACATTATAAATAGTTTTTACCTGATACGAGGGTTATTCATAAGTAACTTGTTCATTTTATTTCAATGAGAATGAAGTTAGAGGATTATTTTACAATACCTTGGAAAGTACATAACTAGTTTATTTTTCCTCATAATTTCCAGTCACATCGAGACACTTGTAGCGTTTAACAAGCTGCATATAATATATATATATATATAATTCTGCAGTTATAAACTTAGACCGCGTGCGACTGAAGTCAATTCAAGACGCTGGTTTTCAACTCCCTGTCATCGCAAAAGCGCTTCGCGCCAAGCCACTTTTTCATGTGCATGAAGAGATGGTAATCGCTAGGCGCCTATTCAGGGCTATAGGGAGGGTGATCCAGTACTTCCCAGCTGAACTCTAGCAGTTTGGTCACAGTACGCATCAACATGCGGTCCAGCCACGCATCAACATCCCTCGAACGATCAATATGCCACGGCGTTTGTTTTGAATGGCCCTTTTCAAGTTTGTTAGTGTGTTACCGTATCGTTAAGTGTTAATTGTGGCATTTTTCTCCAAAATGTTACTAGCAAAATTCCTCTTTTAGTACATTACGCACTGACCTCCAACTTTAATTTTGTCCATTTTGAGAGCGGTACCATCGACGGGAGGAGGCGGCATGGCAGTGGTTGCGCGAGCCCCAGTAGCTGGAGACGTTACAGCAGCGTCGGTTGTAGGCATGCCACCATTCGCATTGGCCAATGTGAAGTCATCATCCTCCATAACACCGTTACGGATCATCGGTGAGATGATGGCAGTAGACTGCACAAGACAGTAGAGTCAACACGATGGTACAATCGCTTCGCAGAAGAAGCTCTAAAGCTGACAAGGTCAGACTGATACAAACCTACTGCCCTATCGATTTCTGCTTACAAAGAAGTAACAAAGACAGACAAGAGGCTGCATAACTTCATTGCTGTGAATAATCACTCAAAAAATGTGAGTCGCGATCGCAATTTAAAACTACCCCTGTGAAGAAACTCGCCGTTCATAACATTAAAACCCGTTGTCTCGAGACATCCTACATGTATATCACACGGGACACGTAACATGCAGTAACCAAACTCTTACACTAGAAATCCTTTCGAATAACTAAGTTTTAGTAAAAGTACCGGTTTACTTTACAATATATTTGGCTTAATGAATAATAATGAAGACCTTCCATAAAATGTTCAATAGGAATTAAAATATCATGAAATTCTCCTAACCAAAATGTGAAACCTTGAACTAAGGAGAGTTTTAACTAACAATCCAACATAATGAGAAAAAAGTTCAAAAAATAAGATGTGAAAGCAATCAACAACCATACTATTTTCGTACCAAAACGATGGAGTGATGCAAAGAAAGGAAACCCATTCTTAAAGTACACTAATTTATAAATGGGTTTCCTTTTTTTGCGTCACCCTGTATAAGGAAATTATTTAACAATTACTATCATTGAAGAAAATGTAGAAAAATCTCACCTTCTGACGATATTCACCGGAGTTTCCTTTAAATTCTTCTTTCCAGTTTTTATTCTTTCCCCACGCAGATGGAGCAGAAGGTTCAGCCTGTGCAGGCACAGATCGTACTGTGGTATTGCTTATTGCAAACTGCTTTTTTGCAGCTGATGGCAGTGGAGGCTTCTCCGCAGTTACACAGCAGCTCAAATCGGCACTTGCCGTAGTTGGGAGAGTTACATTCTCGGTAACAGTCGGCCCTCCGTAAGATATAGAAGAACTGGAAGCAGCACATACTGGCGAGGCTGAGTCGGTAGCAACTTCACCAGTCGATAATCCTCCCGTTGATGGAATTGTGACCGAGCAAGAAACATCGTCAATGAGCGACGAAGGAGATTTGGAGCTCGTATCAACATTCTCCCGAGTTTCACTAAAAACAGTTTCCTTCCGCCGAACTGCAGGACGTGAAGTAACTACATCCTCGTTTTCAGGCATGGTTCCAAAACCAATGGAAGGTGTATTGGTGCTCGGGGATGAAATAGAAGTATCAAACACAGGATTAGAAGAGGTAATACTGAGAGAAATATTCTGTGAAGATGCATCATCCTCAACACGAGATTTAGGAGTAGGCAAGCAAGTTTTGTTTTTCTCGAGCTCCTGAATAATAGTTTCACGCGTCAAATCGCCGAACGTCATCGTAAAAGACAAATTATGTTCCTCTCTGGTTTCGAAGATTGGCTTCAGATCTCCCAATTCACTTTCTGGAGATTCGGGGGACTGTTCCAAGCACGATGGCGATACAGAGCGGGTACCGCGACTTGCAGAAAGATGCGTCTTTTCTAATTCGGAAGCAGCCACTTCTCGATCTTCAACCGTGTCTACGTTAGAAATTGCATCTGTCGCTTCAAGACTTGAGCGAGTCGACAAATGATGCGCAGTAACAGTAGCTGTATATACAGCCGGAGTTTCTGGGGAAGGCACTTCCGAACTTAAGGCCCTCACAGATTGATTACCTTGATTTTCAGAAGAAACAAAATTCGACGAATGATCATACGTACTCTGACATATAGGTGCCCCATTGTACATAGGAGCAGCTTCTGCCATACTAACCGCACCGGTTGACTCGGCAGCAGTGACAGGGTACGTAGAAGCTTCATTGCTCGAGTTTGAAGGTGATGAAGCATAAGCATGGTCAAGCGCAGGAACACCATATGCTTCAGTTGCATATGGCGCAGAATTATTGACGTTTGTTAAAGTATTATTAGAGTAAGTGCCATCAGGTTCATAATTAACAGCTATGGACTGCGCGACGTGAGATCCATCAGAAGACTGATCAACGGCCAGCCCATTGTGAGCAGTAGAATTAATTGTTTCCAAGTTAGGTGATGAGACCGGCATTGAAATTGGAGTGGAAACTACAATCGGCGATACATCACACGGAGAACTACAGCCACTGTCGCGGGCAGATTCCCCAGCTTGAGGAGCATTCATCCTCAAAGGTACACCTTGGGAGACGGACATAACTCGCACTGGAGAATATGGAATGTAATTGGTATAACGATGAGACGCTGGGTTGATGACCAAAGGAGTACCCTCCAAGTGATGTGGTATACCACTATTAGATTCCAGCGTAGCACTCCTTGAACTATGTAAATCGACTTCATTGTTAGGCTGCATACTGTAGTCTGTATCAGCAAAATCGCATCCATCTTCATTGATGCTGTTTCTGTTAACATTGCTACCAATCGATGAACGATCGGTCTCGCCATGCCGAGATCGACGTACGTCAGGTCCTCCTCGTTGTGCAGGATGCGATCGTCCTCGAGCTACAGAAACTCGGGCATCTGCAGAGGCACGAGACTTTGGTTGCTGGTGTCTCACTTGCATACCTTGGTTATGCATATTAATATCCATAGCATGACCGAACATACCAAAGGGGATGGGCATTGAGCACATGTATGGAGGGGCAAAGGAAGTATTGATTTGAGGATGAGCCAAGGATGCCGCTGGGTTTGGAGGATGGTGTTGTGTCTCTCCTGTGTAAGAACCAGGTTGGTTGTTAATAAGGGAAAGACTAACATGACAATTTTTAACAGTTATCATAGAGTTTGAAGGAGGTGGATTGGCAGCCCTAAATAAGTGTCTGTCTGGTGGGCGTTTATTTTGGGTTGCAGAACCCGACGCTTGAACTGAGTAAGGCATTTTTGACATTGGATGATCAAAGTAACGTGGCATGTGGGGAAACGAACTATCTGAGTTTGCTGAAACAGGAGGGGTGGAGAGCAGAGGAAGAGCAGCAGCAGTAGCAGAGGTGGCGGAGGTCCAAGATGGAGGAGGATGAGATGTGCCACTACTGCTGGTGGAGGTGGTGTTGCACACAGGGGTGGTGGAGTTCAGGGACCCAGGATGGCCTTCCTCTCGAGCACCACCTGCACACACACACCAAACCTGCTGCACTCTGCCACACCACACTCTACCTTTTCCTGCCCTGCTGTCTCTTGCTTGCTCTCTCACTCTCTCTTTGTTCCTTTATCTTAAAATATACCCCATACTGTGTACAGTATAACTCTTTGAAATTTCACATAAAAAAACAATCATGGTTCAAAGAACTTAATTGATGAACACATACATAAAATTTATGAAGTTCTCTCTTATTTGTCATTCATATTTTCCTTTCCCATGACTTATCCTGAGCCATAACAGAATCAATTCATAGAAGTATACTACAAGAGGTAAATGACAAAAGATTGTCAACTAGGAGATTCATCTGTACTTAGATAACAGGTTCAGACTTTTTGTGAGGATTCCAAGGTCATAAGTTGAAATAAGATACAATTTTAATATTTCAATGGCATTTCATTTTTCAAAAAGGAACATATTACTCTTTAAACAAACCAATTCTCATCCCAACAATAATTGGCATCAAATAATACTTCAATCAACATGTTGGCTGCGATTTATCTATGCAGATAAAATTTCATGTCGACAAATATCTTTGATGTAAACGTAAAATTCAAGGATTTTTTTCACAAATTTGGTGATCCTATTCATTTCTCTCGACTCTAAACTAGCTCATTTGAGTAATGAACACAATTTCATGAACAATTGAAAATTTGTATTGTTATGTGTTAGCTCTTTGGTTATGTTAGGTCAGATTGCATGTACCAATATGGCGCACATCACAGCCGATATGCCAAAATTTCATAAATTCCACTTAAGTTTACATATGGAATGGTTGAATTCAGGAAAGTCAGAATTTTTCAGTTGAATACTCATTAAAAGCTATAAAGCAAAGCACTCAGTGGATGCATTTTTTTACTACCAGAGAATCAAGGTGGGAACTCAATGCAGTAAAGTAATTAAAGACAGATTCAAATCTAAATGTTTCTGAGACCAGCTCTATACTCAGTAGGTCATTTCCAAAAAAATAGTAGCATATGTTGGAAGTAAACCTTACCTTCATGATGAAGCTGTCCATACATATCATGACGGGGAGTGAGGTACATGCTTGGCATTACAGCACCTTGATGATAGAACATAGGTTGTCCAGCACCAGGATATGCCACAGGAAGATGTGAAGGATGGTCTATTGGTAAGTACGAACTGTACACACCATTGCCAGCATTACTGCTCAGCTCACTTTGGTCATGCGAGTAGACATTTTGATGAAAAGAGGGAGAGTCATAAACTGGTTGCTGCATGTATGTATTTGTATTATAGCCATTGATAGCTGCAGCTGGCATGGGAGCACGAGGACTCTGCATGCAGGCTGGAACGTAAGGAGCAGCTTGGGTATTGAGGCCTGAGCTGCGGACCATCTCCTCTCTGCGGCACCCGCTGGCCTGGGCCTCGGAATTGTCATCCCCAAGGGCAGAATTGCCCCTGCTGGCCATAGTGCACCGAGTTTATGTCCAACTTACAATAAAATGTTTACTTGACTGCAACAACTTTGAAAAAAATAATGTTAAACTAGTTGAATCTTATGGACAAGGGATAGTGAATAAATATCGATTCATCTCCTGTTCAAAAAACTCCCACACCAAATTTCTGCAACAAAAACATTGCAAAACATATGAATAGTTTTTATAATTACTTATATTCCAAAGAATACTGACAAACAAAAGTTTAAAATTTCTTACGTTAAACCATTGTACTGCAACAAATACCAAGCAACATATGAAAGCTAGAGAGAATTGTACAATTGTACAAAATGCCATAATGTTTACATTATCTAAAATCAATTATTACTACTAACTAGTTATTCTGTGTTCAGCAGACATATTTCGTGTAATATCATAGATATAATGAAGTAAACGAAAATTTTCAGCATAAGATCCAAGACTTAAG
>VOMN01131779.1:0-11898 GCA_014899125.1 Orchestia grillus | reverse complement strand
AGCGGCCATGTTGCTTGAGCGGTTGCTGCCTTGCAAATGGTGGCGCCGCGTCGTAACATTCATTTTAAAGGTTCATGTGAGAACACGTTGGTACAAGAACGTTCTGGTGCATTGACATAAAAATATTTTCATGTGATTTCTAGTTCTGTACTTTTTCCACAAACTTTTGAGTCCCCCTCGTATTAGATTTTACATATTATTAATAAAAAACCAAATGAGTTTCAGATACTGCTGATTTAAAAATTTTGTGAGGTTTTTATTGAAACCGCGGCAGAACGATTTTGCTTAAGCACTTACCTTAACAGTTCTATAGTTCCTAAAGCTGGGACATTTTCACACATTGTGCTAAAAAAACGAGCGGTACAAACTCTGGCAGTATAGGCATGGGTACACAAAGTAAACCTTTTCACGAATTTAAAATATTTAAAAACCGTATAGTTTTCAAAACAATGAGACTTAAAATTTAACGTTGATGCTCAGCTTGTCACATATTCGTGTGTCTAAAATGTAAATTTCTAATTAAATGGTACCTCTAGCCCCATAAGAAAATATCCCGAAATATTAAGCGGCTCAGGTTGTTGCTATTACACGGTCCCGGTCGCTTACGCAGCCTGTATGAATGCACCGCCGGTCTTCTAACGGTAATTCGTTAATTAAGGCACCAAATCAAGAAACACTCGAATGCCTAGTGTTTACGAATCAGTACAGGCCGCGACATTATATTGAAACCACGACAGGTTTGACAAATGAAGAAATGGCGGATATGCATCTGGCTGACGACGCGGCCCAGGGGCCTTACAAGAGGTGATATTAGGTTGTAACAGAAGCATTTTCATAGCCTATATTTGCCAGGAAATTGCATGTTCACAAACATACATCGTCCTCTACGCGAACAAGAAAGCTTCAATACGAACTAGAGAGGTTCTGAGCGGCCCATGGAATTACGTGATGCAGTTGAAGTCGACGTGCTGCAATATTTCCGCCACAGGCCTCATGCAGGCACCCGAGCTGAAGCATGTGACTTGAAAATGCCAAGCCACGTCGACGACTGGGATATTCCCAATGACAATAAGCTACATCCTATCAGAAACATTTTTGCCTTTACGAAATTTTACTAAAAAATTGGTTTCTGAGTAATTAACTGTCTGAAGTTTGAAGGGGGGAAATTTGAAAACAAAACTGCCCACAAGTAATTTATTTATGCATTTGGCATTTACTTCACAGAGATTGTTCAAAGTTCCGCCCCTCCCCTTCCACACATTGATGTATTTGTGATGTCTTCGACTCAAAGACTGTCGGATATTGTGGAAAAGGCCTGGCGTTTCGCTCATGGTACAGCCTGGCTGCCTGTCAGGCGGTACCATTTACAGCATCATAAGCAAAGTGCATGTCTGCCATTTCTGAGTTTCCTAAGCAGCTAATGTTAACAGCGCTGTGACACAATAGAGAATTGACAGCAACAAATGGGCATGCAAGAAGTTATCTTGTTTCGGGATCTAGAACAATGTAGAGCTTGCCGGTCTAAACGTTTCCATCGAATATCTCAAAATCAAACGTTTTTTCGCAAAGCTTCATTAAGGTTAGAGTGTGTTAGCCACCTACTAGTAGGTGTGAAATGTTGTACATCTTTTTCCTTAAAACCCTATATATTAGTTCAGGAGCAAAGCTTGCTGAATAGCTCCTACATATGTATGTAGATTAGATATGGAGCACGTTTCGACAGCAAGGGCCTGATTTCCGTAACACTTAGTCATTTGTCATAAAACTAGCAGACGGCTATGAAATCCTTTTCATTCAAATTCTCCAAACTTATTACAAAAATATAAATTATCCTTTCAGAGTGAATAACTTCTCAATAATAGACTAGGCAAGGAAAGCAGTAAATTTCATAATCCTGTTACATATACACAGGAAGGCCGATGCGAAATCTAAATGTCACCTCTGTCTCTTTGTATCCTGCTGAAGTCTTGAGGTCAAATGAATAAAAATGTTGCTGTTACTCTGAGGTTGACGGTAGTGGTGGAAACAAGATATTAAACCCTACAAGTTAGCACATGACTATTAATTAGGATTCAAAATTGATTAGATTTTGACTGAAGGAAGCTAATTAAACTGGTAGTCAGTGTAAATGCAAATTTTCTATTGAGGTTAACTTTTCAAAGAGTATTACATAAACACGTGATTTTGGGCAAATTTTGATGGAAATAAAGGTAGCAGACCCTAAAAAAGTATAATATTTCGGCATTGCAACGCTTGTTATACTAGAGTAATAGGCCAAAACAATTAGACGCCGGATTGTGCCGAGTTTTACTGCACTCTTGCGACATGCAAAATTTAAGTGCATGACATTCGTCNGTAAAATTCAGAATCATATGGGTCCAAGAAATCGACCAGACGTCCACTAAAACTAACACCGACCAGCCTCGAACGCTGTTACGTGATGATTCTTCTGCGAAGAAAAGCTTCACAAGTCCCCAACGCACTTAGATCTGAACATAACACCCAGGAAATTACGATAAATCTTAAACACAGAAAACTTTCAGTATAAAACAGAAAAAGACCGTACAACCAGTTACGAACTTCAACAAGAAAAAAATATGACGATTGGTAGCGGTCGAATAAGGTGATGTGGATAGCCAAGATTAGTCAAAACTCATTTTTTCAAATAGAAGTTATATGATTTGGATGAACTTGACGGTTTTTAGGTCTACTGACGGTTTAAGAAAGGATGGAACTGTTCTTCACCAAGTAGTCTTTTGGAAAAGGATGTTTGATGATCTAGGGAGTATTTTCTATCGAAAATAAGGTGAGTTTAGGAAAAATAGAGGGAACGCTGAATGCATTAAAATATACATAGGTCTTAGAGAAAAGTCTTTTTCCATTCTTAGCGAATCATCACCAGAATAAAGCGGTGTTCCAGCAAGATAACGCTGCGGTTCACACCACAAAACTGACAGCCAATCGGCTCGAAGACCACAGTATTGCCACTCTGTGTTAGCCCCCAAATCCCTGGGATCTGAACCTCATCGAGAATCTCTGGGGCTTATTCGTTAGACGGGTCCACTACAAAGAAAGACGATTCGAAAACTACGACACGTTGTGGTAAGCTGTAAAGGTATGCTAAGAAGCAACACGCATATAAATGCTTATAAATCTAATTAATGCTATGAGTATCCGTGGTACATACGTACAACGTGTATTCTTATGTAAGATGAGAACACATGCATATATGAAGCAGTTTTGTAAACTTTAATTTTGGTAGGGTGTGATACCTTCATTCTCATCAAAATTTACACAAAAAAATCATAAGTTTTTGTAATCACTTCTCGAGAAGTCAACCTGAATAAAATAATTATTTACACACTGATTTATAGTTAAATTAGCTCAATCTAAATTTTATCAGTTTTGAATCATTATTTGTAAAGTCATGAGTTAATCAGTAGGGTTTTTTATCGTTATTTCCAACACTTAATGCATGCTTTTTCGTCTTTTCTCATACCGTTCAATATCGTCTCTATTCGTTATATAATTTACAATCATATTAATGCTTATAAGATGACATTCATTTATATTATTTTACGAAAGCAAACTAATCGGAGTGTTATATGATACATGATTTTTTATAGCAGCGTTTGTACAGCGTGCGCCAAAAGTCACTCAGGGGTTACAAGGGATCATTATGTTGCTAATAGTTTTTTCTTTCTTCTTCAATCATGTTACAGATCATTACTTAGAAATTAATTATGACGAAGTATAGCATCATACAAAAACCTAAGCTGTGAAATTCTTCTTTTAATGTCAAGGGTTGATTATTTTACTTTTTTAAATAAAGCCCTCTACCTGCAACCAAATCGTCACAATCATTCTAACACAAAGAGCATATCTCAGACAATTTCAAGTGTGAGATACAGCAACTGCGACCACAATTCAAACCATGGTCCGCCGTTTTGAAGAACAAGGAGCAGTGAGTGATCTTGAAGGCCTCGCATTGTCATAATCAATGAGGCCAGGGAGAGAAGAAAGAAAAAGGAAAAATAATTTATTCCCGAATCAGTCACATACCACACATATAACATTCGGGTTTTCATTCAGTAAAATTATAGCCTCAGAATTAAAACGTGGAAGTCGAAATGGAACATCTGATTGTGATCAGTAAGACTACAACCTTAAAATTACGGGGGAAGTCCCGTTGAAACTTCGAACTATGATTCCTAATTCTATACCAATTACGAAACGTGAAATATTAACCCTTAAAAATTGTATCACCTCTTTGCACAACAAAGGGCGGAAGAGTGCTGATGGGAATCCTGGATGGTCCACTCGAAGATGTTCTAGACAACTTGGGAGGCTACGAACATCCCTGCACAGAGTGAGACAATTGCGAAGTGAAACCTTGGAACCATCGAATGAGACCATCGCGATTGAAGTCAGGACATTTAACAGAATCTGGGAAGCCCCGGGAGTCGTCATGGAGCATGGCTTAGAAAGGGCGCGAATGAGCAAAGCCGAAAATGAACGCCATTTCAAATTTGTAATTTTTCATACTTTAATGATTATTCATCTTTTGCAACTTTTGTGCAAATAAATTTCTATAATCTTCTCACATTGCATTCAAAATTTTATGATTCTAGTTATTTGTAAAACATTTATTTGTAAAAAAATATTTATTTGCCACAAGTAATTTACATCGGATACAGGTATAGAATCAAACGAGGAATGACGAAGAACCGGGATCAGGATACATACCCCGTGGGCCCGAATAAGCTACAAGGCTACTAAGGCTTCTAGGGTTGTAAAAAAAGGCTGTAAAAATTCAAAACTCCTCAGTGAATTTTGGCTCACTTTGTATTTATTTTTCAACTCCAGGTTAGATTTCCCATTTATAAACCAATCTCAGATATCAGAAAAGTTTGGCTTCATCACCCAGGAAAAATGGGTTTCCCCAACACAAGGTCTCAACACTTTCTGTAATTCATTGTTTTGGATTTTTTTCAGTTACATTCTTCATGAATTCCCGAGTATAAATATTTTGCGTTTGTACTCGTACCGACCTACAGTCTACATATATAGTCTACATATACAGTGCAAGTTCACTCACGCCTACCGTTACCACAAGCGGTATGTTGTGCATTTGTTCTCGAAGATTTCTTCGGACGTATTGCTGTGTCTAGAAAATTTGTATCAAACTGTTAGCTAAGCAAAGTAAACGCTTTCGACCATGTGAAAGTTTTCTTAGTTCGTGAAGTTGAAACCAGGATTCGCCATCATGTTTCCTAATGTATCATGGGGAATGCACGCTGTGGATTTATGCGTATGTGCTCAATCTATGCATTGATAAAATTGGAATAAATGATGTCTCACTTGATCGGGCCACCTCATTTTTACTAAGCTTTCGTATTTTCACTTTCTTTCAGGTCTGACATTTTCACCTGTGCTATTGTAACCCATGTAATTTTAGTATTAGGATTTTTAAGTTTAAAGTTTACTTGTTGGCTAACTTTGAGTTTACGTGCTCCCTAGACACAAAAATTGAAATTATGAAGACTTCATCAGGTGTTCTTTACCATTCCATTTTTTTCACTATTATGTCCGTCTGATTGTTCATATGGGTCGGCTTGTATCTATTGAATTGGTCCTTTGGTTAAATTGTAAACTTTAAAGACGAAAGGGTTACTCCTAACCTTCCATCCTGGAAGTGCGAAATGAACCCACAGCTTCAGACTGTACAGGCACACCTGAACGGACGGCAGCGCGCGAGGGAAGGAGAGGCCAAGCGTGTGCAGAGTGTTGCTGTAAAGCACCCTCGGTCTTTCGAATCTTTAAATTCAAGTACTGCTGTACGCAGTACTTTACTGATGGAAGATGTTATTCATCGAATTAACTAAAGTATTTGCAGTGGAAGTACGTACACCCAACGAGTAAATTAAGATACATTGCGTAGGGCTGACGTAAGCGTAATATCATTTATTCAAACAAGCATAATATCATTTAAGCGATTTTAAAATCTGTCAGATATTTGTTGGTCATACTTTTGGATATGGAACCAGGATACTTCGAAGTTCGAAATGTTTTCGTCATTTAAATTACATGATGTAACTCATATGTGAAATACTGAAGGTGTTTATTCATCATACCTAAATTAGGTTTTTGTAACAGTGTGAGTTATGGAATTAACTAGTCACCGAACCCCGCCAAAAATGGCGGGACAAATGGTATTAATTTCTTAAGATGCTCTCTTGTTCCACTCTATGTTAATACAGTTATCATTTGCTTGCTTGCTTGGTTGGTCCGTCTCTTTGTCCCGCCCGTAAGGATTTGAATTGGAGAAAATTCCCAGATCGGTATTATTAAAATAATGCCGAGACTGTCAGATAAGGCAGTCCGTGTCAGTGATACTGAAAATAACAGTATTTCATGTCTGCGTTAACTTATATAAGAGGGCATCTTAAGAATCTAATATCATTTGTCTCACCATTTTTGGCTGGGATCGTCTACTACATGTAGGTGACGGTGAATCTAACATCAAATAATGTTATTTTCAGTGTCACTGATACGAGCTGCTTTCCCTGACTGTCTCGCTAATTGGAAATACGGACCTGCAAATTTTCTTTTATCTAAGACCTTCAGAGCGTAAATAAGAGTGAGAACAACCAGCCAAGCAAGCAAGCAAGAATTGTGTATTATACAGTGGATGATATACGACTCATATCTCGAGTTCGATTATAACAAAAATGAGTTACTGAGTTATGGTTCGGTATTGGTCTTGCATTTTGCCTCTGGTTAAGGGCAGCGATGCCCATTTCTTGCTTCATTTTGAAGCAAAGTGTCGCGCAGAATTTCAGCAGTTGGGTTCAGAACGCAATCGGCCTCCCGAGTCCTCAAAGAGACATTATCAGAAAAACAACAGCGCGCAGGCCGTCCGCACAAAACATTTTAACATTCATTTTGCGTTGAAGGGAGAACTAAATTTCCCAGCGCGACCGAAGGGAAATAGAATGATCTCGATTGCATCTGCAATTTCCTCCGAGCAGAATTCGACTCAAATTCAGAATAGTTTTTCTGCTTTGAAGATCTTACGTATATAAATTTGAAAAAAAATGAAAACAAATAAGAAGAGAGCGACACTGAATGTTTTCATCTGAGAGATCTATTTCAAAATCGTAAATAAACAATGCCGGTATGAGGAGAGGGCAACTTACTGGTGTACCGCGTGCAGGCAGGTAGCCTGTAGTAGCTGGTGCAATGTGCATGATAAATGTTACGGATGCGCACAATGAGTGTCCAGGCTTGCAAAGCTTCGAACTGAGTGACTTAAGTTTTTAATTTTCGTTTCTCAATCTTCTATTCACTTAGTTTAGAAATATAGAATAATCTTGGAATATTCCGTTTTAACTTCTATTTTCTTTCTTGTATATTTTTCTCAGATGACACTCCATGATGATTTAACGAACCCAGACAAATTTGAATGTCCATGTTTTTTATCTCATCAATTGTGGGTCTTTTTATAAAAAGTAAATAGTTGTGCGTATTTGATACGGAAGGCCTGTTGACTGGTTGTTAAGATTTAAGGACGGTTATCTACCAGAGTTTTACTGCAGAAAGTAAAAGAAGAACTCAAGCGTCCGGATATGATAAATGGAAAATGGTATAAATGAATTTTTTATTATTTTTTAAGTATCTCTAGCCTTGTATGCCCAAACGGAAGTACCAAACGCTGAAATATTTTATGATGAAAGTTTTGGAAGTTAACTGCTGTTGACAGGTGCAAAACTTTGAGTGAGCACAGGCGCACGTGAAGGTCGGATAAAGGGCAGATTAGGATGTGTATGTAGTGCAAAAATGGAGTGGAATAAAGGATCTAAGATTTGGTTTTTTGAATGTAGCGAGGAGGAATGTCGTGGAGCAATCTTAATGAATGTTGTTTATGAGCTATATGGAGTTCAGTGTTTTGCTGAAGCCTCAAAAGCGATTCAGGTGTGAGCTATCCTGCAGAACTGGACGAAGAGTGTAACTTCACTTTATTGAGCCAATGAAGGACTTTCTTGGTGAGAGCATGGAATAAAAAACAGAGACAGTGTTTGGTAAACTAGCATGGACTGAGTTGACCGCCCAAGCTTGAGGGTAACTTGTATGAGGAACTGGCTTTCCCAATGATACCCTTTTTTTTTACTGAATATTGCATTATACGCGTAGGCCCAGCGCGATGCATGGAGTCATTTCTTAACAATTGTATTTAACAGACAACCTGTGTAAGCGTGTTTGAAGGAGATTATGTACGTATTTCCGAGAGAATTTGTAGGCAGAAATATAGGCCCCGGAAGATGTTGGCCATCATTTAAAGTTTAGGTTCAAATATATTCCATTTGAAATAGGAAAAGCTCACTGGGCTATACCCTTCACCCATCGAATCATGTATTTAAGTCTAGGAAAAAACAAGTGATCTTAGTTTTCTTAACTCTTTCGACCGTGGTGTGACTCATAACCCCTTAACGAATTATCCCGAGATATCTCGTGTCTGTGGTTGTTGTATTCACGGTCACCCAACTTCATCATTTCCATTACTCTAACATTACTTTAACAGGCTTATAGTCACCTGCCAAGTATGGTATCGAACTTGGCGAGTAAAACATATGAAACAGATAACACATTCGTTTTTTTTTCGCTCAAACGTTGATTGAAAATTGCAAACACACCGCGAGAAATTAATTCAGGGAGTAAAGGCTTAAAATGAGACACCGATAGAGTTCTAAGAAATTATTCAGACAAATTGGAATAATGCACTTTTTGCAAGAACGCTAATAGATGTTTGGGATGAAGAAGTAAATAAGGGTAACAAATGTGGAAGACCCCGCAAGGCCACACGAAGGAAAAAGCGTCTACATAGTCTAACATTCTTGCCGGGATATTTATAATAATTATATATAATCTATTATATTAATTATTTTCACCATCCAAACTCAGGTATCACAGCCGGACAGTTCATTATCGAGGGAGGGGGGGGCAAAAGAAATGAGACTGGGCACTAGAAGAACGCACCTATTCAGCCGCAGAGTGTGAGCGACAATATTTTCAAGTGGTGAGAAGACGGCACCCTTACGGAGCTTGTCTTCACGACTGGAACGTTGACTCCCTTGTATTGCGTGACCGGAGCTATGACCAAATTTACGTCGTTAAATTTTTAGATTGAAAGAAACGAAGCTTCTGCTGTGTTGGGGAATACTTTTCGGCAACGAGATAGCAAAAATTATTTAAAGATAGTAATCTGCGGAGAGCAGCTATAATGTTCATGTCGTGATTTTTTTTAAAGATTAAGTATTAGGAAAAGGATTGACAACTTTTCTGGATGTGAAGATATTTTCGCAGCAATATTCTTTCAATAAATGTGTTATACTTAAAAATGCCGCTCAACACGTCAAGCCAAAGTAATACTTCATTGAAATTTATTGTAAGCTTGAAGCTACAACTATCGGAAAGTATTACATGAAAATCTATAAAATCTAACGAAGGGAAGATATTTGAATTTTAGTATTTTAAGTGATCAGCGAATGCAGAAAGGGAGGTTGTTATTATATTCTACAGGTATCGCATGTTTTATTCTTGGAAATACGAGTTCGACCATGCAAGCAAGTTCACAGCAGAACGATCGCGAGACACTTGTCGAGTTGTCTAGCTGCAGCTTTTAACAACGTACGCCTGAATTTAATTGGATGCTGATCCAACCATCTTTGATCGTGGCTGCGTTCAACTATTATTTCAGCAGCCTTCTAATAGCTATTCATAGCTTCTACCAAAACTAAAAATGTCAAAGCAATTAATTAGCGATATGGACAGAGGCCAGCTGACAGCATGCGCAGTAATAAGATTCGTAATTAGTTTTCATCAACGAATTTCACCAGCATAGATGAAAGGGTATTTCTGAGGTAGTTTTATATATCATTGGAGGTCATAGAACATAACGACCAGCTTTGTCAATGTTATGAATAGTTTCATGATAATATCCAGTTATTTGCAAGTACGTAGTATAACAGTTCCACGTAAGAAGATATCGGACCTGAAAAGAAATTTTCGCTCGTGTGAAAATCGGAGTTCAAAGTTAAGCGAAGCGAAGGTAAATTTTAATTTTTTACTTTTTGCATACTGTACAAGATACACAGGTCCAGTATAAGTTACTAGGACCTTCACCTAGAAATGAGTTATCCCCCATTAAAAACTAAAGGGCTAATATAAATTCCTGTAGTACTAATTTCGTAGTCTACCTAAAAAAAATATTTAAAAATAGGCTCAGAAATTCATGTTAAATTTCACTGTGTGAGAAATAGAGCAATGTAGATATTTATCTCTTATTTAATGCTCAAAACAATTTGATAATGTGAGGTTATTATTTCACCCTTTCCTTTCTATCTAGTTTAATGTAGCTAATTTTTTCACAGCTTTGGTATCTTTTTAAATAGGCATCAAGATGATCCTCCGTGTATCTAGGGAGACTGTTCAGCTTTTGAGTCCACTGAGGAGCTATGGCATCAAGCTTCTGCCCTGCCCGCAAAGCACCTAGTGGAGGAATGCTCAAATTTACATCTCTAATTTACATCTTCACTTCTCTCTTACGGATCTGTGAAGTAAGAATTCGCTAGAGAAGAACAAAACAAACAGGAGAGGAATGACTCATGTTCAACTGAGCAGCCACGGTATCTCCTATCGTAGCAGCTTCAAAGGGAAGCGTGAAGCATAATTCCCTGTTAGCTGCTCCTGTTGACAACATGATTGTGTCGTTAAGATGCCTCCCTAGATTATGAGCATCAACTACGGAAATTTTAGCCCATGGTTCAGTAGAAAGACGGATTTTGGAGTGAGTTTCCATGCTGAGCGCGGCATAAATTAATGTTCAAATGAAGAACGGTCGAGGGTGAAGTGGATGACCAAGAAATGCGACTGTCACTTTGTGATGCAACTTTAGTTTTGTTCTGTCAGCGTAAATTGCAGAAATCGAACAAAATCATTTATGGCTGTTTCTAAATTGCAATTGTGAATTTAAAGCTTCTGACGATCTGTTTTTGGTTTACAAGACCCTTCGAAGAGCATTTGAGACTCAGGTACACTAGAATATACAGATACATTCCTGATCAGATTCTATTTGAGCATTCAAGTCAATACAGAGGGAAACGATACAAAAAATTGCTATCTGAACTTCCGTTGCGAATAAAATTGATGAATAATGAGGGAAATATCTATAAATAAATCTTACTCTATCACATACTATGGAAACTACATCGCAGCTTGATTCAGTCGAAAAACATGAAGAGATCGAGAAACGAAAGAGATCAAAAATCAAAAGTTGCCGTTGCGGTTGAAACACATATTCTTTATCACTACAAGAAAGTTTTCAACATGTATTGAATACGCTTTAGCTCACGCTATAATAAGACATTAACATTGCAAAAAATCACACGAAGACTCTATATGGCTACAACTTTTCTAAATGATTGAGTTGTCACAATACTTGGCGAAAAACTCATGTTGAACATTCTAAAAACAGTGTAAACAATAATGCCGCTCGATGCATATTATGTGAATAACAGATTGATTCGTGTCTATTTTCTTCTTGATATACATAATGAATACTGAATATTAATTATTTACTCTACTGATAGCGTGATTCCGAGTGGTCTTAGGCACGTTTTTCTATATGCTCTGAGGGATTAATTGAAACAACTAGTTCCATTTAAGAATAAATTAATAAAATGCAAATATTGTCCTTGGGAGCTTCAGGAGTCAACAATGCGATAAGAACATGGAACGATGACCAGCGTCAGCGCCTTGTGTACTCGGCGTGTTAGCTCTAGGTGAGCGGAATATGGCCCTTGCCCCTGGATTGGGGATTATGAACAATCTATCAGGCCC
>VOMN01131778.1:0-10954 GCA_014899125.1 Orchestia grillus | reverse complement strand
ACTTTTTTACGGAGATTCTTTTGATGATATTAATATCATAAGATTTTGATTCGGAGCATACTTCTGAAAATGATATGATCAGTATATTTTTTTAGAATGTTGTAGAATATCATTTAACTGTTATGTCATAATTTTGCAGCGAATTCGAAGTCGAGAATTTACTGAAGAATCGTGAAAACACGAGTTGATCGAATTTCTAAAAGTACGCGGGGTAAAATGTACATCAAAGAAATGTTGCTGCCGCTTAGTGAAAAGCACCAGGTAGGAACATTTAGCGATGGGAGTCGACAATGATTGTNTTTTGCTTTGTGTGCTTATGTCGGTATCGCGTTTTTTCACGAGTGCAGGATCGCCTTTAAATGTAAAAGTTCGCTCATTTTCATTGATGGGAAGTAAGGTTTAATAATTACAAACTGGATGTAAATTAACGAACTTGTTTTCTCCACACATATCTTCATTTTCGATAATTTTTCGGATTTTTCTGCTTTTGGTTTCTGAATCTCGCATCTCATAATTAGTGCCCTAAGCCTTTGATCTAAACTTATGTCTACGAAGGAATATGGGACGAGAAGCCAAGTACTTGAAAAATAACAATGCTTTCATTAGTTCTATGGTTACCCTATATCCTCAACGTCTTGTAATTAACTTTCTTGCACAGCGTTGTTGATTTCATCTTTGCACCAGTTTATGTCTCTTCTTAATGCTCATTTTTTGATGAACGTACTCTTGTAGTTCTCAGGTTTTGGGTGTCGCATTCAAATGTTCTTCTACATGAATGCTCTTACTGTTGTGATACTACTCTGAACGTCTTTCAAAAACATTTCTCTAACTGGTTAATATAATGGAGCCACCTTGGCTTTCAAAAAATACCATGCGTCAGCGTGGTGTTTCTCTTGAACGCTCTTAGCTCTTAGGCCTAACATGGACGAGGGAAATAGTTGAATTTCTGTGCTTAAATTCATTCCATCGTATTTCCGTATTACTTGAATGAAAAGAATAAATGAAATTTTAGTTGTAAATTCGAAGTACATCCTACAATTGAAGTGCAATTCAAATTATTGCTAAAGTGCAACTATAAAATTAATTTTCATCAACATGTCTCTACCCTATGTAGGAATACTCGTAAATGAGACTTTCTGAAATCAGTTTACCAGGTCATATTATTATCTGAAGAACCGAGAGGCGTCAATTGACTTGCATCATTGAAACAGCTCTCTTCCGTGAACTATCTTCCTTGTCCATGCTGTAACTTTCATTGAGCACCGTTTCGTTCACTGCTGCTTGACTCCTAACTACTGTCCGCATTATCCGTTGCTTCCCACTAACTTTTCTGTGTTCGTTTCACGCTGCTCCTTGACGCTCCGGTTGGGTGTGTGCTGCACTGCTTGTTCTCCACAGGCGCTCTCTTCCATCCTGAAGAACTGGACCCTCGAGGTACGTATTGAATACAGGTGAACAATTAATCGTAATTCCTGTTTTTCAGTAACTCACGTTATGTCTTTCTTAACTGGCGAAGCGTTAAGAATTTGCAAAGTCTCCCACTACCTATCGATTGTTCTAATAAGCAGTATTTTCTTATGACTCGTGACATCTGGTTGTTTTCGTAATATTTTCAAGTTATGGCGTCGGGCTTCTGTTTTATGCTTTATAACCGTTTGTACTCTCCAACGTTTTTAGTTTTTAACAGTGCGTAATCATTTTTTTACTCTGATTCCATATGGAAGTAGGAAAATTGGAAATTTTTGCATTAATGTGTACTTATGCACCAAAAAGGCACGAATTTTATTCACAGTATCCTTCTCTAGTTGAACGAGCTTATCTACAATAATGTGTGCCTGCTCGGGCATGTTAGAGTTATTAGTTAAGCACATGCTATCTCAATTACATACTAAATAAATTCTGTGCAATGGTTTATATTTTAAAGTTCAAAGGGAAAAAATGGTTCTTCTTATTCCTCGTCCCTATTCTTAGCGCCTCTGAGGCATTTAACCCTAAGTTATTTTTGGTGCCTTGATCGATGCTGGGTCCCAACAAGACTATTCTCTCCTCCTATTGTCGTAGCTCCTGGAATCTACTGGCCGAAACATTTCGTGGCAGCAGATGATGACATTCTTCAATTTACCGTAGTTGTTTCTGGACCCCGCTGTGGGTTTATCACGAGTCTCAAAGGATAAACGAGCGAATCATAGAAGTTCTTGCACTGGGTGGTCTGACTGTGGTTCAAACAACATAGCATTCTCCCAATATTTGTGTTCTCTTTCTTTGAATTTTCATATGAAGAGACATTCAGCTCATTATTTATTGCATTCAATCATTTTGCTACTGAAATGGCGATCTGGGATTTCGTGTCTTGAGGCATGAAATTGTTATTTTTACTTCAGCGTGGTAGTCAACGAAGTAGTTCTACTATTCCATTCGTAAATCATTAAATATTGTTAATATTCTGAGGCACAAATTTGATGATAAAAAGGGAACTTCAATAGTACTTCAGTTATAGCCTATAACGGTGGGCGATGCTCAGCTATGCTAAACGACCTTCTCTTTTTAAGATTGAAGTGCCTATTTACCTAACGGTTCGTTTCTTGTCACCGCACACCCGATTCCTCTCAAGTCTGTAGTGGAAATTATGATTACCAAAGCACTTCTGCAGAACAGACATGTGAGGTTTCAATTTTAGGCGTGGAAGCGGACGTGCCGACGCCGGGTTGGTGGTGCAACCGTAGTCTGATAATGACGTCACGGGGCTATTGCGCCACGCCTCGCTGCCTCGGCTGCGTTCACAGTCCAGCTTCCCCATACAAAACGGAGGCTTTTATGATTTAGTCTCGAGCGTATAACTGTAAAGACGATGACCACTAAGCGTTTCCATGGAAGCTACTGTCGGTTGTCACAACTACGACTATGACTAACCTGTGAGTGAGCCAATGGAGAGCCTACCCGACGTTTGGGGCGAGGAAGTTATTGATCCACGGCTGCCTTGCTGTGCCTCTACCGCTACCGACACTTCTTGTCCCACATGCTTCATATTTGTACATACACTTACGTACGTACTCATTGCTGCTGGTGGTGAATCATTACACGGTTTTTGAACAACGGTATTTTAAAAGGTCTATCTCTTAACTGGCCGTGTTCAGTAGTGAACATTTTCTCGTTCCCTGTCAAGGATGTGTTGTACAGTTCAGTGATCCCAAGTTGATTGCCAGAATGGTATACTGCAGAGATCCAGATAAAGTTTGCTTTACTTCACAGTGATATTTAGTGCGATTAAGGGTCGAGACTGTTGATGAAGCTTGTTGTCAATTTCACCCCTCAGGGAACATAGGATAGGTCATAGGTAATAGGGATAGGTTAGTTAGGTTCGTCTATCCCAGCGATGGGGACTAGCACTCCCAGGGGAGCACTGTTAGGTTACCTCAGCTATGAATAGGTCTTCGAGATCGTCTTTCGTACCCAGTTAGCTTCTTTCAATTTTCACACCTTCGCTATCTCTGCTTTGTATCTTTTCTTCCTCATCTTTTTAAATTGCTGTTTCTATGCGGAGGGAATCTTCCGTGGGAATACACGTTGTGCATAGATTCCCCGTTTTCTCAAGTCCATGTTAATGGTCTCTACTTCTTTGGTGCGAGATAGTAAGAGTTACTGAAGCGCTGCCATCCTTATTACTGCTATTGCTAATTTATTTAATCATTTTATTAATGGTTCTTAGAGAAACAATTTCTTATTTCAATGTAACGTTAGCTATAACATTTTTGGGTTCGAATTTGACTGCATATCAAAGTATTTCAAATCGCTTAGGGATACGCTGCGTCGACTTGAATTTCAGTGTTTATTAAAACAAATACGTTCTTCCGGGGCGTAATCGCTTCATCTCCAAGCTCCGCCATGCCCATATTGGTGCTAGCTCGTGGCAATGAGATTTGGAGATATAGCTCCATTTATGAATATCTCAAGCTTACGCACTAAGCTAAACTTGTTTTAAGAGTTCCCGGTAGAATTAAAAAATAGTGTTTGTTTCCGCTCTTCTGTTGGTGTTTTTTTTAAGAAGGAAAGGAGGAAGGAAAAGGTCGACGTACGGTATGACTGACCTCTCACGTTAGTGTTGTCTCGGTGTCGATTATCTTCTCATTTCACTTTCCGTTTTTTAAGATGCGTGCTCTTCCCCTCCCTCTCCCTGGTTTTTGCGGCTGCCAACGAGATAACTGTACTATTGCACTTGTATAGCGTCATAACCTAAATATTTTGTTGATATTTGCCCCTAATGATCGGCGTACTTCGGAGGAATCACTGAATCTGTGTTTATACATTGAATGCTGCTGAATAATAGCAAGTGATTATAATGTTAGTGGTAAGTATAAGAAATTTGGTAAAGGAATATATTCATACCTCCAATCAGAACGGACTTTTCCCATCATTCATCCTTGAGGTTATGTATCTGCTGATTTGTTTTTGAAGTCAGGTCGTCAAGTGTTCATCCAAGTTTGCCATGTATAGTTGTATACATATGAAACTTATTACCAATCTCAAGAAACATCGATGTTACAAGAATGTCTGCTGAAAATCATTAGTGTAATCACAAATGCCACAACCTATTCAACAATTCGTAACGAGTTCATGTTGAAAGTGCGACCCGTTTCATAGAGTCTTGCAACCCCATTTCGCGTTGACTGACTTGCAGTCTGCTCTGCATGAATAACCAAGAATGCGAGTACTACGGGGGGAGAAATTTCTGGACTCGTGCCAGAGCAGAGCTTTGTTTGTTGGTGCTTGACATCTCATGACTTTCGCCTGCTGTCGACTTCGGGACGAAGTTGTCTACAGGCTTGCTAATTTTTTATTATCACCTATAATTAATGTGATTTTGGTTCTGTCGATATGTGATGCAAGTATGATGTTTGGAGAAGTTTCGGTCTGTAGAGAACTCGCTCGAATCTGCGGCATATCAACGAATGCATGAACTTCGATCATAGTTCTGAGTTTATACGGACGTTATCTCTGCTATCAGACTACAATTTCTCTCGACTGAAAAATAATCTAGTAAGCGAGATGCCTGCTCCAATAAGGGGGCAAGAGATGACGTGTCTGGGTTACCGCCTCGCCGTGCTGCGGAAGTATCACACACCTCACAGCTGCGTGTGCCGGCTGGCTCCCCCTGGCCGTCGGTCGGTGTGCGGGGTGCCCATCCTCGCATCTCGTATTCTCGTGTCAGTAGCGTCTTGGAGGTTGTGCTGTTGAGTCACCGTACCTAGTCGCCAACTTACTGGGGCTGGTCCACCCTTTGTTGTGCTAATTTTTAATCTGTTTTGTGATCGAACATTTGTTATTCTGGGTCTCCCTGAATTCGTTTTGTGTTTACTTCTCAATATCACATTGCTGTTATTAACCGACGGGTGCTAATTTTGGTAGTGAGTCACTGTGTTGGGGTGGGACTGAAATTCATTGGTGCTCTGTAGAGTGCCAAGACACCTGTTATATTTCCCCGGTTCTTACTACAGCTGTCTATACATTCAACTGAAGGTTTCTGCCTCGGTTCGATTGACTAACTTTGAGCGATATGGAAACCAAGGCTTGTTCGTCCTGTTCCTGTGAGTTTTTTGAAGTTTTTGTTGATTCTGAACTGGGTTTGATTTGTATAGCTTTTTGTTAGTGAAATGCGCAATCCTAGAAGAAACTACTCTGAGAATCATCCATGGTGTGCTTTCAAATTTTGGCTCTGCATTTATCTGATGCATGATTCGCTACAGATAAATGGTACAAGTTGTAAAAATGTTGTGCTCGTGCATTTATGCATAGTTGACTTTCATTTCTTTTTGACATGCTATCGTTCAGGTACAATTTCGCTCGTTCTATTTAGTTTTAGTGTCCTCAATATTTCTATTTGTTTTCGCCCGTTGAAATCTCGCACTCATGTGCTGAATTTATTACGTTAATTACATGAAAGCCATGTAATATGCTCAATTTACAAGTAACTAAACAGACTAAAAGGCTTCATTTAAGTACTAGTAAATTGTTTTGAACTCGTAGAAATCGTGCTATTAGGCACCCGCTAGCCCTACATCTCGCAGTTGCGGACGATGAGAAGGGCTTCTCTTTGATGGTAGGGATTAAATAAAACGCGTTTGATGGTATTCACGTTTTATTCAATCTCTAGTGTACTTGCCAATGCTAGAATAAACAATTTCAAGTACAATGATGCCTAACGAGTACAACTTCTAAAATGTTCCACCGTTTCATACAATAATGCTGTAATCACATAACACAGTTAATGTAGAAGTGTTCGTCTGTTCAAAACATTTTCAAATCCAATGCTTCCAATATACTTAATAATCGAATGATTTTTTTCGAGAATTTCTTGTGGTCGCTGTAATGAAAATAGGTATTTTTCTTGGTTGATATCTTTTGATTTCAAGTTTAGTGTTACATTATTTTATTCTATTGTGAATATTGACAGTCATGGAATTTATTGAGAACATGTGTTGTCCAGCTATGTTCGTAAAAATACTGTTATGCCTAGTAGAAGAGCTGAGCCTTGCATAACTAGAGAACTATAACGGAAACAGAATTGTAAATGAAAGATTGCGCAGTTGAAACCCGCAATTTTTCCACTGAAATCTGGTCTACCTTCCAGTGTTAGTTAATCATCTCTTGAAAATTGTAGGCAGTCGGATCGAATACCGAGAAAGAATTTTATTGTCATCTAATGCAATATGCTGCGAGATTTTGTCGTTATCTAGTTTTACAACTATTCAAAAAAAAAGTATCCCAGCTTTTGCAGTTCGGGAGTGCTGTTGACATGGGCCTTGGTTGGCTATGTAGGCGAAGAATTTTAGATTTTCCGTTTCGCTTCTTTTATTGGCTTTTCTTTTTATACTTAATTATATTTAGTATTGTTTTCATTGTTTAATTCGGTGTCTTGCATTTTTTCCACCATTTTACGTCATCTTTTCATGGTCGATTTCGCCTATAGTGTATAAAATTCTATGAAAAGTTCAAACCGAACACACGTCTTTATTAACGTAGTGGTGTGATGAACACAAATAAAAACGTCCCATACTTGGTATCCCTCACGTTACTGGAGATTTTCTTATTACTAGTAGCAGTACGTTCACATGCAGACCTTGTGTTACAGTTGCGGAGCTGATCTACTGGCGAGACCCCAAGAAGAGCGGGGCGGTGCTGGGCAGTATTCTCGTACTGCTCTTCTCCCTAGCCTTCTTCTCTGTCATCTCGGTCTTCTCCTACACCGCCCTCATGGTTCTCTTCGCAGCCATCTCCTACAGGATCTACAAGAACATCAAACAGGCCGTCCAAAAAACACAAGACGGACATCCTTTCAAGTGAGACTTCTTGGCCGCACCTGACCTTAGGTTTAGGTGTTAATCATTGTGCTCCTGATAGTTAAAAGTTGCACATGAAATCATTAGATGTGTGCATTAGGTAACGCTTGTTAAAAAATTAATTAGTTGCAGAATACTACCTGTAAAAGCAAAATTTTTAGTTTCGCTGTGTGGTAATGTAAAGGACTAACGTAGAATTAATCCGAAGCGCTGAAATTTTCGTTGTTTAATTGTTTGATAGAGCTCTTAGTCCGATGGATGCGGTAGACTTTTTCCACGGTTTACTGCGATGTAATCGTAGTTGCTTAGTTGCAGATCAGTATCGACCCTCGTTGCTGTAACGATGAGAAGCGAGTTCGCATTGAGTAACGATTTCTCTGGATCTTACTTCGTGCTTTTGGTCGAGCAATAGTCATAGCCATGGGTCTTCTGTATATCAAGAAAAATTTGATGGGGATATTGATTACTAGATTAAAGTAACTTTTTGTGGAATTTGTCTGTAACGACCATTTGTTCTCTAAAAAATTGTCTCAAAACTATGTGGAAAAATCAATGTTAAAATCTACTCACCACAGTTAAAATCTAATTTTAGTTTTTGAAGTGTTAAAGTTTTTTAAATTCAATGAATATGTTTTACTGTCAAGTCCTGCTCTTCGTAAACAAATTATTTGTGAAGTATGCAACTTTTAACGAGGAAGTTGAACAAAATTCTCTGCAAGATATTACCGTTATTTGAATTTCTGTCTCAAGTTTTTTTTGGTAAAGAATTTTTCCTGTGTCTAGCTAATTTATAGCCTTTGACGATGTTATTCATTATAGCTCCTC
Organism: Orchestia grillus; assembly: GCA_014899125.1. Classification (NCBI taxonomy): domain Eukaryota; kingdom Metazoa; phylum Arthropoda; class Malacostraca; order Amphipoda; family Talitridae; genus Orchestia; species Orchestia grillus. The sequence goes on along the minus strand of VOMN01131778.1, from coordinate 2,795 downwards.
CCACAATAGAAAGTGAAGAAGTTTTCGATAGCTCGAAAATCATCGCTAGATATAAATTTTCCTGTCCTGAGAGATTAAACAGGCAAGTTAGGTGCTACCATTGTGCGCAAAATTCCAAAATCAATTTTTTTCAAAATTGATATTTGATCGATACTTTCATACCCATGAAAACAAATTTATTTCGGTAGAAATTTGTTGTTGAATGGTCGAAAATGCATCAAAGTTTCTACACTAGTTTAATGGTAGTATAATGGCAAATAAGGACATTTATTTAGGTATGCTTTCGACCGCTGTGTAGCCGAACGATCATGAAGTTGCCAATAGACATAGACTGATATCAGCGGAATGCTGGTCACTCGTTAAACTTCGATTAGATGATTGAAATGGTTGAGGTTCAAGTTTGGGGTTAGGAAGGACGCAGTTCCACATTGAGGCCGACAAGTTGCGGGAAAGTTCCATCCCACATTAGAAGAAGTATGAACTCCTTGTGTGAAATTGATACCGCGGTGGTATTCGGCTTAGAAGTTGGAATGGTATATTTCAGCCGCTCATAATATTGTGTTAGGATGAAATGCATGCACGGAATCTTGTGAAACATTCTGCTATTGCTGATGAAGTGAAGTAGAAACTATGTGTAATATTTCACAATTTGTTAGAATATTTTGCACAATTTCAGGTCTATGATATGATATTGTAATAGCGGTATATTCCTAAAAATTCCTAATGACGAGACAGAGGACATTTTATATTTAAGGGGGTCAAACTCGAACATCGTTGTTCAACATCCGGCAACCTAAGTTTTAATGACTACACTAATTACAGTACTTCTGAATTTTCACCTTATTTTCACTTTTCATTAGTGGCTGGTCATGGGACCACTACCAATCCGTCCGCTTGGATTGTGTTTACACATTTGGTGCTCAGAGGTTTTCAGGTGTTAAGATTTTGATCTCGACACCGCACACGTGCGAGAGCTTGCAGGTTTATACAGCTCCCTAATATGAGGCTTTGATTTTGTATTCGCTCTTCGTGCTATTCGTTCATAGTTATGAGCCAGTAACTTTGTCATTCATTGGGTTTTAAGTTAGCCACTTAGTCTAGGATAATACTTCATTTTATATTTTAGTGGTATTACTGTTCTAAGTTACACGGTAGCAGTAGAAAGCTGTAATTAGGTGTTTCACTACAATTCAAAACTACAGCATAGGTTGAAGATAATAAATCCAATGATTAGTGCTCTGCATTTAGTCAGTGGAAACACGAACTACGGCAACCTTGATCAAATGTTTCTGAAAATTTTTAAGGTAGATTAAGTTTCAATGTATGTTTCAACAGTTTACTGGAAACTATGTTAGATCGATAATTGTATTGATATTAATTAGATATTTCTAAGACCTGAAAGTTAGTACTCAACATTTCTAGTTGCTCTGAATATTTAACTTTTTCACTTCACTGCCATTTTGTCTCCTGGTTAGCCCTTAGCTCAATTCCTCATTTTCATCTCACATTGTTTCGTGTTTTTATCAGGAAGGCTTGCGGAACGCGGTATAGCATCCGTTTGCCGCTATTTCTCTCTCTGTTGCCAAACAAAGCAAATGACGCCGGATGAAATTTGCTTGGTGCGGCCGTATTTTACTGATTTATTTAGGAGTCAGGAGACTTGAGTTGTCTTGTTGTATGAAGTTACTGAATTATTTTTATTGAACGAACAATATGGATACACAATAGTTTCAAGATGTATGCGAATGCAATTTCACTCTCTGGATGCCCGTGATTTATGTACATATTCGCAATGCCGGGGCTTTTTTTTAGCGTAGTGGCATATTTTTCCCTACATATCGTGAAAGGCTTCTTAAAAGTTTGGTGTGAAGTGTTGGTTTCCGTGGCTAAATCAATCTTAATTTTTATGAATTAGCGAATGATGCGGCCAGTGAAAACACATTTGTGAACCTTTCACTTAATTTAATTTTTTTTTTTTGAATTTGCGAATCTTTAAAATTCACTCTGTAATTTTGAACGGGCTCTAAAAAAATGAGACATCCTACTGCGCATTTAATATGTTGAAAATGACCAGTTTTGTTGCACTATATTTCTCCAAGAAATAAATACTATTATAGGATATGTAAGTACATGTATTTTTCAAAGGGTAATCAATTCCAATGAGGATTGGTCACATACCGTCACCTTAATGGGTGTGCAGTTCGTTCAACGAGCGGTGGGGCACTGGTGGCATGACCAGTCCAATGCCCGTGTCTGGACTATCTCTTGTGCTTTCAGTCTCAAGTGTCCTGCTAAGGCTTCTTGTCTCGTCGCTCACATTTTTCTTGGGAGTGCTGGCAGTGTTTTTGTATCTTAGTCTTACAGCTTACTTGAGGTTCGAGCATCACACATCTGAAGGGACCCAGTTATTTTTTTATAAATCGTTGTCATATAGGGTTCCATATTTTCAAAAAGACTATGGTATTCAACCCATCCCGGAACTCGTGACTTTCAGACTTGTTATCGAATTATACGAATAGAATAATGGTGCACCATTTGTACTTGGGATTGCCGGTTGTCCCAGCATTGCAATTGCCTGAACGTGACGAATTTCCTTATCTCAATATCACTACAAGGACTTAAACTGCTTCTCAATTTATTTATTTAGATTAAAGGAACACTAGGAGCTCTCTGCACTTTGTATTTTATCGTAGGGAAATACGAACCTATATTTCTCGACTTCTATGTTGAGAATTTTATCGTACGTTTGCCAGTGTGACGGTGCGACAAAACCCTAGCTGTCGTTCGCCAAAATT
>VOMN01131776.1:0-26216 GCA_014899125.1 Orchestia grillus | reverse complement strand
AGTTGTGTAGCTTTTAGCTTAGTGTTTGGTTCTGATAAAAGAGGAGCGAATAGGTCGCATGAACGCTGTGACTGCGATCTGAGCGTCGTCAGAGGCTCGTCCAACCTTGTCGGCGCAGTTGATCATAGACGTTCGTCTTAGACGGAGAGGTTAGTGCTCGTGGTCCTGTGATGTGTTCGGTTTGTTTGAGGTCTGGTAGAAATTTATGTGGCACTGTGATCAAAATATAACATTTTTGTCCATTATTTCGTAATAGCAATCTGAATTATTGCTCAACATAATTTAGGTTTACTTGATGATAAATTGATGAATCTATGTTGAACCCCGTCGCTTATTATTATAATGCGAAAACAATATTGCCAGTCTAGTAACTGACAGTACAGCATTTTATCTGCAGTAGCTTAGTTGAAGGACTTGCCTAATTAGTTTTTGGTAAACCAGAGGGGCTGCTGTTCTAGATAAATAATCGCTCGCTATCACCTTAATGTGGGAAGTATGGTTTTTTCTGGCATCCTTCTCAAATAAATTCTGTCGCTTATTCGACTGTTGAATATTAATTTCATCAACCATGACTATAGTGGGGATTAAGTATACAATAGCCGTTGTACTGTTACTTGCACCACTGAAACATGGGTGTCGTGACGGTGAAGCTTGAAGTGAAATGTGTACGGTACATGTGAATTAAATAGAATCAAAAATATGTTCTCTCTAGCTTGAATTGATCGCATGAGATCAAGTCGCTGCACTTGTTTGAAGTCACGTTCCTAATTCCACGACTTTCTTTCTAACACGCGACCTGCTAAGTTGGAGTGTAAAATTTAGTTTCCTTCCCACACTCGCTGCATGCGATCTAAGAATCGGTTAATATTTGCTTCACTGCAGCTAACTGCAGAGAATTTTCCGTTCATCGGGCAGCTTTCATTTTAGTGCAATTGAAGAAAATTTTTGTATGGCTAAAATCTACCTTTGAAAGGTTTAAGACAAGGAAAACTGATTAATCAGTAAATATTGTACAGCTTGTCTTCTGCTCCTCTGTTTCCTCCCGGCTACGTTATGCCAGATTAGGTTTGCTGCGTTAATTTGACTTCACGTTACGTGATGCATGTCAAGATATGAAAATTTGACCCTAAGTTCGGTAGAGTACGCGTCGTTGCATTGTATTGAAAAGTGGGAAAAGTTTGAATGTTTCAATGCAATTTTTTCAATGCTTGAAACATTCAGGATATGCCTCCGTCACTAAGAAACTAAATTCGTATCCATCAATATGATAGTAAAAACTACGATGAGCTCACAGGTACATTTCTTAGCTGTGTTTGGTCCGGGACTCCCCATGTGTTGTGCAGTTGGTCGCGGAAAGTGAATATTAGCCAGTTGAAGAATTCACCAGACCTTGTTTTGTTTTCCGTGGAAGAAAAGACTTATAATCCAATTGCATGGTGTATATATATATATATATGAGAATTATGCGTATTGTCGATGGTAATCTAAATAGTTTCTGTTCAATTTTTGAACGTTGTAACTTGGTAATGACAGTTGAGAATATTTTAACAACCTCACCTATTATGTACGTTTTTTGTAGTTAGGAATGCAAATATTACTAAGGCCGATATCTCAGGATTGCAAATCCTGACTTGTGCGACACGTCGAACACTTCCGTATATTTTGAAGGCAATCTTGTAGTTGGTGTAGGAATGTATCTGACTTTTTAGTACTTTAGCTTCAGACCTTTACAACTGTGAGATACTATAACTCGGCTGGACTGGGTTGAACCCCAGTAGGAGTTTATCACTAGCGTACATGCTCTCCTTTCTCAACATTTATTTTGAATATTAACCACTAATATTTATTTAGGTCACTATAGTAGAAAGACTTCGTTATTTTCAAGGTGATGAAATGTATGATATAATCCCGAAATACAGGTTGTTAATTTTTTACATTTTTTTACTCGAGTCTGTTACCGTTCAACTAGAATTTTTGAGAGGCAACAATCAATTTCATTTCAGCTTCAAATTGTTCTCTTTGCACTCAGTAATTCCAGAGTTTACACGCCTTGGTTTATCGCGTGCGTGAAGAAGCTTAATGCAACATATGAGCGTCGGGTTTGATGAAATTTGCTCTGTTGGTACCTCCCAACCCTGAATTGAAATTATTTGTTGGTTTACGTATCATTTCTCAATACCTCATGATTTATCTTTATCTTCAATTCTTGTTTAAAGTCTGACTTGTTTCTGTATTCGCGTTCCCATATGGATCGTTCTGGATTGAAAACGCCCCCAGTCCACAGCTGCACTTAGATTTCAATTTATGCATTTCGTCCTGTGTTGGGACTAATGACTTGACCAACTTGCATATTTGTCACTTCATGCTCAGACATGGACTCCTTTAAAGTATTGTGGACCTGTCAGGGTAATCGTGCTCAAATGGAGAACAGGATTACAGTCGTCCCCACATGAACGTTTGATCAGTCCCACCAAACAACCGCTCTATCTTGTAAGCTCTTACAACACCCGTCAGTTCTGTCTTATGATGCTAATATTTTCAGTGGTATTTTATGCTCGCTCTAGTCAATCTCACCCTATGCGGGGAACGACTGGACTGGAGGTCAGGTAGACTCGGCAGGTGTGCTTGGACGGATGAGAATGAGGAGAGCCACTCGTGCTCTGTTCCAATTGGTAGGACTTCTCGTCTATCATGGTTTTCCAAGATCCCATGTTGTTTGTGTGTTAAGACTTTAATGATATAATTATTTTGATGTTCGTATCGGTAACATTCTATTTCTCGAGAGTAGTAAATGAGTACGTTTTTCCGTGTTAGACATTAGCTCGAAATGAAGTGCCCTTTCAAGTATCAAAATGGTATAATTTTATTTGGATGAAATATTTACTTAGCATTATCGCATTTCACTATGTATTGATTTTCAGTCGATACCTAAACGGGTCTTACTTGAGCATGACAGTTTCGTTACTCTCAGTAGACGTTTTTTTGACTCGAGTGCTTGTCGTATTCCAAGATAGGTTCCTCGCGATGATTTTAGATGTATTCGTCAGAGCCTTGGTACAATAATTACAACTTGAAATATCTCAATGGGGACTACGAAGTTCAGATGTTTAGATATTGCGTTGAACGCTCCTTTATTGTTCACACGAAGTGAAGTGAGCTTAACAAAGAAGAGCAGGAATGTACACAATGCGTACGTGCATAGCGGTAGTGTGAAGATGAGAATCTCTGTCACACTCATCACGTCCCTTGTGGCCCCTCCCTGGTCGCTCCCTTCCACACACCTTTCGCGGCCCCACACTTCTATTGGAGACGTGCTGGCGCCATGACGAAACACCTTGCTCTTGCTCCCCTTGGTGTCAGCTTTGAACCATTCCTCTCTCGCGTGCCCGTGGTACGAGTCGGTACACGTTCCAAGAAACGTGCGAACGATCGAGCGTTGTGGTTAGGCCGGGAAATTTTGGTGGCATTTGGTAAAATGAATGGGCACGCTGGTGTGTGTGAGGCGTTAGATTCGAAGTGTAGGTTGTCTCCACGTGTGTTATTGCAGCTACTCATGAATCCACTACTGGCTGCTCTCCATCATTTAGCGTCTGTCTGCGCATCGTGTTGAATCACAGGAATATTCTCAACCTGCTAATTTGTTCAGAAGTAGATTATCACCTTCGATTGTGAGGGCACAACAATCGAGTTCACTGGCTCTATACATGAGCAAAGTTGAGTATGTGTTTTTTGAATGGTTGAAACTGATCTCTTTAGAACACGTTGCATGCAAATATGTGCGAAGTTTTGTCTGTATTTCGCGTTAAATAATGCAGGAAATGCGCTTCGTCATCATGACGCCACTCGTATTTCTGACGTTTGCAGTTGTAATTGCACCACTTGATGTTCTTGCTCTTCAGAAAATATAATTATTTCTTTATTAAACGTATCATAATTGAACTTGAGCTTAATGTCAACTACACAAAACTGGAATTGGATTTTAGTTACATGAAGTTGAATAATGGACTTTTTGATAACGTTGTGTAATTTTTTTTCATCGTCTGTCTTCATATTAATCATGGAATTTAGTGCCTTGGAATTGGGGATAAACATCTTGAACTTTGACATGGAGAATTAAAACACAGAAGCATTAATATATCTTTTCAGCCCGTAGGCCACCCATCACCAAAATGGAAATGTTCAACGAATTTATAATTTAAGTCAACATTGTAAGTAATGGCATGTATGAGGAGCTCTGTGAAGAATGTCAAACGGGTTCTTCATACAGGATGAATTTTATCAAGCTAAATTTAGAGCTAGTGTTAACCGTTTTTGATCACTGACGATCTTGAGTAGTGATGGTATTATTCTACCGAATTTTCCTCATTTATGTAATTCCCATTTGAATCGGAACTTATCATTTGTTTAACCCGTTGGCTGCGATCCGACTCGCCGGAGGATCGTTTTACTCTTAGAAAATAGTATCCTCGCTGTCAACGTGTTGAATTCATTCGATAACTTGAATTCATTCGATAACTCGGAATTCATTCGATAACTCCACATTAAAATAAATTTTCTTACTTCCAGGTCGTAATGGTGGCCGAATTTCGTCGAGCGAAACCCCACATGGTCTACGTGAATTTGAACGATTCCATTAACAGTGAAAGAGGAGCGAACACCAGCGAGTCGGCAGAAGCTGCGTCGCATCCTTACAGGGGCATCGTCAGAGAGAACATCATTCGGCGCGGCGACACCGCCTTACTCAACAAACTTTTGGACGCTGATCCCCAACTCAGACCGGTCATTATGGGGTCCTGTAGTCCAAATGAACTAGGGGTTGCACCGTACTCTCAAATGAATCATTTTCCTAGTGGCGAGAATTCCAGTCAAGGCCAGCCGAGTGTTGCTGGAAGTTTCGGAACCGAGTCATCGTTTGCAGCTGGTCGATCTAATTTAGATTCCACCCATGTAGGTGGAGGCAGTCATACTAGCGCAAGCGGTCACTCTTCTGGTACGGTATTGGACTCACAGTCTAATGCTTCTTCGTCTCGTACGAACGCCCCACAAATTAGGCTTGCAGATTTTTCTAACGTTTCATCGTTTGGCGTTAATGAGGATAGATCCATAGAAAACTCTTTAGTTAGAAACTATACTCTGGCGCATCCTCCGGCCGTGTCTAATTCGGCCTTTAATTCGAATTTCAATGTTGGGCCGACACCTGCCGTAACTATTATTCGTTCTACATCAACTTATGAGATACGAACTAGCCCAACTAGCTCTACATACAATCTTGGTAGTGATCCATTTACTAATCACGTCCAAGGTACTGGTGCACCGAGTATGAGTGGGCATTTTAGCAATACACATGGCGTAGGTTCTCATGTTAACCCTTCATATGTTAGCTCTCAGGTTAACTATGGCATTGGTTTTGGTGCAAACTCTAGCTATGGACAAGGAGTGGCTGCTGGTTATTCTAGTGATGGTGACTCGAGTCGACACGTAAGTCGTAGGACTGGAGGATCAGTCGGGCCCGTACGACCGAGACATACGCCCGCGGAAGCTTTGTGTATTGATCCCCAGTGCAAGGCGACCAAGTATCTTCTAGACCAGGAATCCATATTGAAGGAAAACGAAGCTTTGAAACGAAAGGTACATATACTAGCCGAGACTATTAGTGACAAAGAAAAGCTTGCCAAGGTTTTACGTTGTTTAGCTGACAGAAGAGCAGCTGCAGCAGCAGCTGACGCTCGTCGATAGATCTCGTGCACATGCTTGGGTAGTATGGGTTGCTTTACAACGAGTTAGCGTACAGGAAAGGACTCCTTTAATGTACAATCGTGTTAGATTGCCAATGCTTCTCTAATTGGCGCTCTTCAGTGGCAGTCATTCATGGACGTGCGCTGTCAGACTATTTTTCTATCAACAGATACAGAGGACCGCCAAATTTACCAAAGCATTTTGGTTGTCCTGTCAACTAACTCGTCGCTGTAAATAAAACGTGTTCGGTTTTTCATGACTGAAAAAAACGATACTGGAACTGGGTTCACTGTGCGTTGTATGTAATGTATATTAATTGTTTTGGGTGTGCACTCGCGTTCATATTATGAAATTTGTTCCTTTCTTTTCAATAGTAAGTATGATGGTATGTTGTTTTTCTCCCTTCCCCTTAACTGAATAATTAACGTTTCTGGATTCTGAAAAGAAATAAAATATTTGAAAAGGGGCGAACAACTGAAGGAATTGAGCAGTTGTGCACCAGGACCTGTTTTCCAAAATAGCGGATTTTCGCCGTATTGTTCGAATGAAGTTGCCATACCTAACGAGTTTCATAATCGACGTGTTCTATTAGAAATTGAGTGATGCAGTGTAATTTTACTTCATGTTCAGGGAAGAATCTTCGTGTACTTTTTCATTTTTTGAACATATATTAAGAACGAAACACGATTCGAAACTAGGACTACGTAGTCCTTATATTTCATTCGTTTTCTATCCTCTGTATAAAGTTGTGCTCTTTTAACCTGCAAAAATTTATTTTCGCTTTCATAAGTTTCATTCAACCTTTCGTAAATATATGCTTCTGTGATTACAATCCTAACATTTTCTGATTTTAAGCCAAAATTTACGCTTCACAAGAACTGAATATGGAATATACAAGCTGCTAGCTATTCATACCAGCGGAAGGAATGCAGGTTGAGGCTTGCACACTTGAACTTCAACCGTAGGTGACAGAGAAACTTCGAATCCGTAGCGAGAGGGAATGAAGTTTTGTTTCTAGGTTAGTGAGGTGTCTCGAGTGTTCGACTAACTCTTGTGTAGATATATGGAGCTCGCCGACCTGAAATTAACACGGAAAAACAACAGGGCTGGTCCATGGAAGTTATAACGGAAGACTTCCGATGCACATAGTAACAGGACTTCGACTCCCAGGATAAGTTAGCTTGTCACGAAGCTGCTGACGTACCGAGTTCTGATTTATACCGTCCCGAGTGGTCTTGTGTACTATTGGCGGGGCTTGCCCGTTGTTAATGAAGTAGAGGTAATATATTCTTTTGTTGGGTGGTGTGTCACCCCAGTACGAATAGCCTTATGGTATTTATTGCTGTTCAATTTTTTCACTACCAAATATTAACTGTAAATTTGACTTAGTTCTGTTAGTGAATTACAGTATTGATTTCGGAGTTCTATGCTTAGTGTATAAATGTTCATAATTATGAAAACTCTTAAATGATCTTCATTAAGATTTGGTGCACTAACATAAGTGACACTGTGCTTCGTTGATGTAATCCAAGGGGGGTTGTTCATATATACCTTGCGACCACTCGATGGGGAGATGTAGGATTCCGTAACAGGTGGAAGTAGTAGTATGCGGACTGAGTCGGCCGACTTGTATCTTGGGGAAATAAACGTTCCTCCACGTTCTCTGTGACGCGTAGAATATGGAACACCTGTTACGAGAGTCTAGTAGATTTAGTTTTAGACTAGGTAGAGCCTTATTTTTCTAGCTTTCGTTCGAGTAGCTAATTTTCTGATCTTTGCTTCTGTTCTCGTTTTTGTTTATTTTTGGGCTGTTCTTTCGCGTATCTTCGGTGCTTCACACCCTCGGGCGATAGATATGATTTTCGAATCCTGTTTAGATCTTAACTGTTGCGATGTATCCTAGTTCATCTTCAAGCAAGAAATACCATCAATATTCAACGACTTCAGTATTTCTTCTCAATTCAGTTATTAGTAATGCATTATGAGAGAAGTGTTTGATCTAGTTGGTGGCCATAGGGGACTTTACTCATTCGATTGATTCCTTAAGCCACTTGCTGCAGGTTTAGCAGGAGTGGTTGTGATAATCTTCTGTGTGTATTATGAAGTTAGGTTGGCCTACCGTTTCATTTTCTCCTTCTTCCGTGGAGGTGGCCGATGTTCAGTTCTGCGAACTCTTGCTCGAGCAGTTTTGTCAAGGTTCCATTTCATTTTTTCGGTATAAGGTGACCTTCATTGGGCAGGCTGCTGCTTTCGGATTGGGTGCTTTTATAACAAAATTTTTTATCTCGCTGTTTAGATTCATTTGAGATGCTTATGCGAACATTTCACTTTCTACTTTACGTTTGCATTATTTACTACGCACTGGAAAGTAGCATCAAAGTATCGTAGTTGCTGTTTTTTTTTTACTGCTGACTCCAGCCTTTTATTTTTAAATCTATACTGTAGGCACAATATATGGAAAAACCTATGATATTGCAGCTGTCATTACGAAGAGTTTGTGCAGTTTTCTAAGCTTTCTATTATTCATGTTCGACTTAGACTTAACATAGTTCACTGTGAGACTCGCATGCATTGGGCTGTCTCAAATCAGTCAACACGTGTCTTGCGGTGTCACCCACTGGTGGACCATTTGACCCCTAGTAAAGATGGCATCCTCGTCCGGCGACTGGTCAAACAACAGTAATAAATTAGCTCGCGTGCTGTGATTGTGCTATCAATTGTTTTATTCGAAATTTAACTGGCGATACGGTGACGATGTTGATTCTTATGATCTGGAATTTTAGTTCAAGCTTCCCACCTCTCACGTGAATTGATATCCAAGGTACATGATGAAGTGTTCACATTATATTGTGATATTGTCATTGCACGATCGCTTTTCCTGTACCACGAAACTTTCTGGATTAGTATGTTTGCAAGTTTGTGTGTGTGAATGCTAAACTGGCCTTTATGCCTTCTAGTCTTCCAAAGAATGATTTCGCCGGACTCTGCCTGCTATTTAATATTCATAGTTCTTAGTGCGTCTCAAGAGATACTATGCTTTACATTTTGAGGATCTACTCTTCTTGGTTTTGTCTTGACCTTTTAGCTAAGAAAGTGCACGGTAAATGTCTAATCTCATCAGACTTAGCTTCGGGCCCTTTACGATATTCATAGGTATGCGTGTAGCCGATTCGACGACTTCCTACAAGGAGTCGGTGGTAGGCCCAGTTCATGTGTTTCTAACGTGTCACTTCAGATGGTGCAGAAGATATGGAAAGCCGTTTTCCGCACTAGCTTCTTCGATTGAACTCCTTGCTTATCATGTTTTCTTTGCTTCTAGAGGTTACGGAACATGTGGTCCCCGTGTGGTGCTTAAACTTAACGTAAGCTAACCCTTTAATTTTTTTATTAAACTTCCTCTCATGTAGATAATTTAGTTTTATTTACAATTTAAGTACGCGTTGGACGGCGTAGTGCTAGCTCATTGGCTGTTGTTTGACTCGTGTTCGGCAAAATGGTAATTTGTAGACCTGATGTAAATGATGGGACATATACCTGAGAATATTTCGGAATTATTATTACGGAATTATAAAATTATTACGAAAAATCGATAAACTGAATAAATCCGTCTCAGTGGGTAGGACTGCTGGCCACGCGAAATCGGACCTTACATTTCCGATCGTATTATCAAGAGTTAATAGAATTGATCGTACAATTTTTGTTCATGTGTATTTGTTATGTGCTTTAGGGACAAATTGCTTTTGGAGTCAAATGGTTCTTTTATCATTTTTTATGCTGAGTCAACGGGAGGTCGTTTTCGGTGGGTTGTAAAGGAATAATGAAATGGCGTTTTGAAGGAAGTGGCCTTCTTCACAATATGTAAATTGAAAAATTACCACCTAACGAGTTCTCCCGCTGACTCAGTTTCTATTGTGCGATTGAACGAAGGGTCAAGTGATTATCAATTCATTAATTTTTCATAAGACGAACAATACTTGTGTAAATATTAACCCTTCAGCGGCAATGAATAGGCTGTTGGGTTCCGTTTGTGTATCGTATGGTATGGGGACTAGCGTCCCTAGGAAGGTACTGTTAAATTATTTCTGCTGTAGATAGACCTTTGGGACTTCCGTTTTTCGTGTCCTTTTTGTCCCATTTGATTTTCATACCTATGCTGTCTCTCTTTTTTTTTTTCTCTCTTTCTTCTTAATGTGCTATTTCCATGCGTAGGGAACCCTGTGTGGAAACACCGGATAGATTCCACGTTTTCTACAGTCTACTCTTTGGATCATATTTTTTGTGGAAACGGAGCTTTATAAACCAACTGATTATGTGTAATTACTTTAAAAAAACGTAGGTCACACCGCCTCCACTCATGGTTTGCAGAAACAGTCGAGCCTGTACGGTGTACGCGTGATGTACATAGAGCTGGAATGTGCTTTGGTAATCTCAGAGTGTGCGGCAATGGCTTGGAGGTAAAAAAAATTATGAATTACGAGTTATTCAAGAACTTGCTTTATTATAGCTTAATTGAATTTAAACCCCATATAGACGAATACGTTAATCGTTTTTCATTATTCGAAAAACTTTTTAATGTTCTTCGATTTTTTCAAAAGAATATTGTGTAACCTTTTTGAATAGGAGAATAATTTATAACGCCACGAAGCCGTGTTTGGCAGAGTTGAACTAATGTTGTACGTTCGTTTATTATTAGCATCAAATTTTGTAGACTCAAATTTAATTATTACCCGAAAACGCAAAAAAAAGTTGTTGATGCAATTTTCCGTGCGTTAAGTTTCTATCGTGCAACTATTCTGCTGCTCTTTCGTCTCTGTCAACCGTGACTTCATGCAGTATGTAGCTTTATATCTTTTTATTATATTTTGTATCGCTTAAGAAAACGGAGATTCGTATCACGCACACCGCCCAAGACCGTTATTCCCCAAGTTTTAAATGCATCAGTTTTGAAACGTGTTTTGTGGCGAAACTTGGAATCTTTGCCGAGGTTTCTAATAACGTCAAGTTGAAGCCTCGGAAATACTTCATTATTCAATCCTTTTCATGAGGCTCGGCAACAGATACGTTGAAGCTTGATTAAACATTGCGATTCCTGGCGGATTTCTAGTTTATTTTTAATGGTTTGGTCCCCAGTGTTATATTTTGATAATGATGTGTGAAGATGATTGGTTATATACTTCATTATTTGATCTAATTCAGTTATTTTTTTAATTTGTTAACAGCCACTGCCCAGGTAGTTGATGATGCATTCACACGGTCTGTATTGTATTCGACAGAGACCGTGTGAGTGTAACAACCATGGCGTCCACATATGTCGACCGGTAATAAACATATGACGAAGGGAAACATACCCTGTGTGTATTAGTTCGTGGATTTCAAATATAGGTTTTATTTCATTATATTGCTTTTCTTGTCCTATTTTTCAATATAAAAATCTTAAATGTATGAAACACATTTTTCTACATCAGCCTCAATAGCAGTTAATGCCTTCAATTCCTTATCAAGGAAAGGGTACGGTTCAGCAAAGTAACTGCGACACTTTTAATTGCTAGTGTACGTTTAGTGTAACGTAAGTTTGAATTACCGATGTGAATAAGAAAATTAACTATTTCGAATGTCTTGTATTGCTACTGCCAATTAATTTACGTTGTGATTCGGTACTGTAACACCGTTTAGTTGAACCAAATTGATGTGCGCACTATCTGCCTCCGTGCAGGTCATTGGTAAGCCGCAGCGCAGACGTATGGTTTATTTCTAAATTTGTCATACGTCGAAATGGTAGAGAAATAGTATGTTTCAAGCAGCATTAGGATTTTTTCTTGGTCGCCAGTAATGCAATGCTAGACGAAGTATATTTCTTACATGCCTATGGAACAGAATATGTAATTCGAAACACGAGGCTTATTTTAGACTTTATTTTTGAGTAAGTAAAATAAATAATACGATACAAAATAAAATTATTTAGGGAATTTTGGGAAAGATTTAATACTAATATTAAAATTAATTTAGTTTTGAATTATTTTGAATGGCAAGTAGGGCCTAAACTAACGCAAAATTAGTTGGATCGATAGTCAATTTTTACCTCAAAATTCGCGTGGGGACTAACTCTTACAACTCTTGAGGATTGATCTCGTTTGTAATGGTTTGGCTTGAATAGAATTATGGTTCATTTGTTGACTTTCTGTCCGTATGAACCATCTTCAAAACTTGACACCTTTTCTGTTGAAGGTTTTGTGTCGAAGATTGTGCAACCTGATAAGATTAGCCGTGAAATGCGACGGAGCCTTTTTCTTTAGGTCAAGAGAAACGGCGAGCCAGCGCTAGAGAAAAAAGGGCATTCCAACCGGAATAAATTAGAATGTGTTTTGTCAGACTTCATCCACACTCATTTCCATAATACCACCGGCATTGAAGGTTTTCTCATTTATAAAATAGAATTGAATAGACTGGTTGCGAAGTAGAATTTTTTGCCCCATAAGGACCAACCCGTTTTTATATTGAGTTTCTGCGTAATTTTCATATTAATGTATTACTGCGCAATCAATAGTTTAAACTTTATGCACTCTAGTAAATTTTGAGCCTAATCTGTAATTATTTTCAATATCCTTCAGGGGTGGCAGTGATCCCTACAGGATCAACGTATTACTTGAATTGAACCCTTAGACTGGAATGAGCTAGCCCTCATTTTAAAACTATCTTGTCTTCTGGTAAATGCATTTCAAAGGCGTTTAATTAAGTCAGGTATGAAGAAACTGGCTGGTCTTCAGTCGGCCACCATTGATAGATGAATCGAACGATCAACGTTCTCCTTTTATTTGCCAGCGTGAAGACTGCCACCTATCCGTACTTCTAGAATACAGTCGCGATTTGAAATTAGTTGGTTTAGTTCACTAATCTGTACGCTTAATGACAAAACGTAGGGTCTTGAGCTCTATTGAAATACGAGTAAATAATGACACCAGTACACGGGTGTCATTAAAAAGTGTTTCGACTGCAACGAGAGTTCATAACGTCACACTTTAGGGAGTTGCCCTCAATGTGGCATTCGCGTAGCGTCGCGCAAATTCACAACGCTGCATCAGATATGGCTGGCGTGGAACGATGAGCCTGGTCCCGAATTAAGCCATTGACTCCCAGTGCATAATCCGTGATGTCCCCTACACTGACGAAGAGATGCATGCTGTCAATGACAAGGTTTTCTTCCACGTATTTCAAAAGTTTTATAGGAAAATATTTCGTATTAACCCTTCGGGTGATAGATCAAGGGAGGCATCAATTAGTTAGGTTATACATGTCGATTTTCCTCGTTACACCTTTCCCATGTTGTGACCTTTAGTTTTCCTTGCGATTTGGTGGTAGCAAGAAGCATCGAATTCAACTTCTCAAATTATCTCATAAAGGAGGCACACGAGTGTCGTCTTAGAGAGAGAAACATAGAAAGATTGTATTATCCAACTTTTTTCGTTGATATGCTGAATGATTACATCCTCAAATTGAATGACGAAACGTCTGTCGATAGGTATGTCTGGTAAGGTGCTGTTTCTCAGTGAGCTCAAAATCAGCTGCGTATGCGCGTCAACATTTTACTCTACATAACACATCAATATTTGTGACGTTGCTCTCGCTATTAATATCCCTACACTGTTAACCTCGAGTACCTGACCAGCGTATTATGTATTACCTCGTATTTCCATCAATTGCCGTAGAAAATTGGAAATCGGCCTGAAATCACTGCGTCATTCGAGTTGAACCCAGCACAAACGCCTCTGTCAAACTGATATCTTTGCCAAGAAACGAACTTTTTCCCCCACCATACCGAGATATTTCACCAACCTCTCCTTGGATTGCCAACAATGGGCAGGCAGCAAGGGAATATTCCACATTGGGAGCTTAGTTGATTAAATAAATGACCAGGTCTCGTAAGAATGTCTGGACACAGTACTAGGTGATTATTGGGCCAGTGAACTGCAGCCGTAACATAATGCCTTGTAAATGAGTATTTTATACCAGTAGGCGTAAGAAACATCACGATAATACAGCGGAAGCGGATCAATTGATCGAACGCACTTAAATTCAGTATTTACCAATGACTGTTGGGAGACCTGAAATGGGCAGGCTACGCAAACTGATGATTATCAAATTCTTGATGTTAGATAACCTCGTCAGGGTCAATTGTGGATGCTCACAAACGAGGTACCACAGAACACCAATTGCGAGAAAGGCCTTTAGGCAAGCGACTCGTCACTATCATGCCGTCGGATATCCGACGAGTAACCTTCCCTCCCAAACTGGACCGGATTATCGTCTTCAGCTCGTGAACAAGAGGGATTTTGATGACGGCTGTTGGGGTTAATCTCGGTACCAGCCAGGAATTCTTCACTAGACGATGCATTCTTTTGATAAATATCTGGTGATACTACTGAGGAATCCTGAGCTTCATATTCAGGAGGAGATTCAGTAGGGAGTGGGGGCGACATTGCTAGGTGCATTCGTTGCTTCGCAGCCCCGTTTCTTAAGGAAACTCTTCTATCCAAGGACCGATTGGAGTTGAACGTTACTCTCGGTTCTTGCTGTTGAGTTCTCTGCAGTTTCAACGTTGACGACCTACACTGCTGAGCTTCCTCGGCGTCATTCGTACGTGATCCGGATGAAGTTTGACTAAACGTGACTGTTGGTTCGGCGGTCGGCGACCTAAGCCTATGTTGGGCCTCTAAATTTGGTGTCGTAGAAAAGGATCGCGTGAGGCCGCTTGAGGCACCAGACACCGACGTTGCTGGTATGGCGTTCGAAGAAGACGCAGTTTTAATGTACGAAGACCCGGCAGTTGCGGGTACAAATTGCGCGGGGTGGACTTCAGGGATGATGTTGGCGGCTTCCAGGGGAGGCCCGTGCGGAAACAGAGCTTCGTATGAAGGAGGGTTGTCTTGTTTCCACATCGTCGTCCCGGCGGCGCTAGCTGGCCACGACTGGCCTGCTGGATTGCACACCACTCGAACCTGAAAGTTATTTCTTATTAGCGATAACTTGCCAAAATTTATGCTCTTTCTTCCCTACTGGGAAGGGATTTTGGAACGGTAACCTTGGGTATCTCATATCCTGTAGTTTACTTTTCAATTTTTTTCCTGCGGACTTAGACCAATAGCCTCTACTTCACGTAGCCTTTGATTTAGAGTTACCATTCCAGGGTTAATGAATCTACATATAGAATTAAAATTACAAGTGAACCTCAAGGGTGAAAGCAATGAAGACGAAGAAGTTAAAAAAAACATATACAATACAAATCAGCCATTGTAAACACATTTGTAGTATATGAACAATACCAGAACTAAATCGTTCTTCTAGTTCCTGTGACAAAAATTTCTGCGAATGAAATTAAGACGTTCATTTTCGTTCACGTTAAATGTCGTCAGCGTTGAACGCAATCTTCGTTCAAATAGAATAATAGTAGGCAAACATTTTTAGCGCATATGCATATATATCTATCTCAGAAATAAAGATAATATTTCCAGTGGGAGCTTGTATACTGCTATACGATTTCTATCAAAAAATAAACTTTACTTTCGAAGTCAATTTCAGTAAAAATTGCTGAAGGTACATATCTATAAAATGTTTTTTTCTAAAATGAACGAAGAAGTCTTGGCCAACCGATCAACAGCAATGATTGAATTTTATGAACATCGTACCCTGTCGTTGAGAATGGGACAAAAGCTAAACGCAGGCTTATTAAAATCGTTTCAAAACTCGTTTCTTTAATCGCATTCTCATAAAATTTCAAGAAAATTAACTCCACACCCTGCAATCACAAACTCAAGCACATTTGCAAGCGTAACCCACCAGAACAAATCAGTTCTACTGCACTCACACTACCATGTCTCCGATGTGACAAGAAGACATCACAAATTGCACGCTTCTGGAGCCACAGACGAAGGCCTCCATGTGTTTAGTACCCAAAAGTCTCACTTGTATGGCCATGTGGGGGGCCGACGATACGTTTGACGAGACCTCGTAGCTCTCTGCGTAGGAATTGAAGTCCGCAGGAGGCGCCTGCATCTGCACGGCAGGGTGCTGGTGCTGCAGCTGCACGCCGGACGACAGCGCCGCCCTCGTCCTGTTCTTGTATATGACGGAGGTGAGCACCAGCACCAGCAGGAGGCCCGCGCCCACCCAGGGTCCTGAGGCAACCATCAAAGCCGTGCTTGTGTTTTCTGTAAGAAAATAATGTTGATGGCAATGTTAAAGTCTCTCCTAGTTCAACACAATCGTATGTGACGTTTCTGGTACGCATGAAATGAGCCACAAATCAGGCATTGGAAGCTGACAATAGCTTTCTTGGGTGTCAGACTACATATGTGGACTTTGTGGTTGTTAGATTCACGCGGTCACTGTCGTTTTCACAGACCGTATGAATGCAGTGCCGGCCACCTGGGAAGTGACCGTTACAAGGTTAATGGTAATAAATATTAACTTGGCGCATCACGTTACTGACGCACACACCGGTGTACCAATTCACAGTAAAGGTGTTAAAACGCTGTCTTGACGGTACCTGTACAGTAAGCTTTATTTGTTCTCAAAGGCAGCTTACGTCGTAAGCATAACCCTTTATTTTGGGTCAACTCCGAGTAAAAGTTAGTTTTACGATAAAGTGATGAACAACATGTTCCTAGGTGTCGACGTCCATGTTGCGATAGGAAGCATTTCTGTTTCCATTCAGGAAGTTATTCATGACCATTCTAATGGCTAGAAATCATTCACAGCGTCTTTTGCCATCTATGAAATAAATTCCTGAAAATTTGCGTGTGCGAAATTCTTCGGCATACGTTATAATTTAAATCTCACGTTCTTAAATAAATAGTAATCGTTTCCCACATAGAGCACAAGATCGGTTCCAGCCCCAACCGCTCTATCTTTTGATTAGCTCCTCCATTTGTGGCTTATGACAGCAATATTTTCCGTGCTATGTGATATTCGCTTTGGTTGGTACCGCTTTACGCAGAGGACGACTGCATAGCGGTTGTTTGCTGGAACCAATGTAGCGGTCTAAGCGGGGGAACACGGCTCCTGATCTTGATTCACAGCTCCACACCGTGGTCCAGGCAGCTGCGCTCGTCCATGCTGCGCAGGACCCCTGGTGACGGTCCACAGTTCACGTGACCGTCGCAGAAGAGAGAGTCGTGCACGCAGTAGGCGGGGTAGCTGTCGCGACCCTCGTACCCGCACGACCGCAGGTCGTTGGCGCACTGGTTGACACCGTCTGCAAGTCCGCCAGAGCTCAATGAATGAAAAACAGAGACGTCCATTTAGTTCACGTCAAATGCCATCAGCGCTGCGAACTAAATATAAATGCGGATGTAAAGCTTTCATTATGCGGTGGTACACATGCACGGTGTTAAGAAGTGTTACTACTCCATGATTTGTCGGTAAGTTTTATTAAGCAACGTAAAACTGGATAACAAATAAATGAGTTAAAAATGTCTGTTATATACATTGTAAACAAATTAATACGACATTCAGTTAGCGCTTAGTGAACTTCGACCGTGGTAACACTTTCGCTACACCCTGCATATCATATACAAATAGGTCAAGATAAAATAGCACTACGTATGAATCAATTTTCACTATTTGTAGTCAACGTATTATTAAATAAACCGAACAGCTGCTCAACAAGGCTTCCATTTTATTGGTACTTTGGTTTAATCTAACACATCTGTTTGCTCGTCAAAATTCATAGTATGTAATCAAACTCCAAGAAGAAAGTTATGGGATACGACTTATTGCTACGGGCGTTGGCGATTTTTGTGTTTGTAAAATAATTTTCGACCATATTCAAAGATAAGAATTATTTTAGGCGAAACTCAACTACCAAGCAAGTCCAATCTCGACGTGACACACAGAGTGCTAAAACATATTTTCAACAATTCAGTAAGAATGCTAATAATTCCATGATGAAGAAATTGTTGCGCATGTTCTTATTTGGGAGGAGTAAGTTTTTGCTGAATTTTATAGCGATGGATTAATTAGTTACGTTATCCTTCAGTTACTTTGAAACGCTACACCTTTCTCTTCTGGAAAAGGAACTGCTAAACAATCTATTTGTTGACTAATTATAAGAGCATCAGGCTTGTCCGAATTCAGATATGCTTCATTATCAAAGACCTTCACTTTGTCTGACAGAAGAAGAACAATGACATCGATTGCCCAACAAGCGCTATAGTTCCAACATCTTCGTACTCATCGTACAAGAAGAGAATGAAATAATCTGGTTTTGGAGGCCATGCTTGTCAAACGTGATCATTTTGGCGTTTTTACGAAATAGCAGTCGTGAGAAGTTCAGTAGTACTATTTCTTCAAATCTCACTAGTCATTATAAAATGATGGAAGTTCAATTGACAATTAATTTGAATTTTCAACTGTACGTACACGGCACTGCAGACAGTAAATTGAGAAGGAATATTCGCCCCATTCACACATTTGCTGCCACCATGAAAGTTAATGTCGTTGTTCCACGTCATCATAATTGTTTTTATTAATAAGCATTTCAATTGAAATTTTACTTATCACATGTCGTCGAAAATAAGAGTAAACGATAACAATAAAACACGGCTAAATAAAAGTTGAGCTGAAAGCAGCAGAATATTAATGGACGCCCAGATGTGCGTCAACTGGCAGCAAACGTGTTAGTGAATGAGGGATGAAATGCTGTCTGACAACTGACCCTTCATAGAGCAGATCCTTGGAGCACGGACTAGGGGTGAAAATTATTTTTCATGGTACATTGATAACACTAGAAACCTACCAACAACAAATATTAGAGTTCAGAAGAAGTTTATTAGAAATCAATGGCATTATTGGAAATAACGCCAGGAAGGAATTGAAGGCATATTCTACGAACTATGTATCATAAATGTATTGGAGGCTGAAAGTGGAGTAATCAATGTGTAAAGAAGGACTCACAGGAAAAGCTGTAGGCGGTGACTACAAAAGTGAAGCCTTTGTGCCTCACGCCTTGCCCTTTGCTCCTCATATTTTGTAAAAAATATTGATCCTTCAGTCGGCGCCCTATCTCCACGCGCACCGTCAGCTCCCGCACTGGCTGCAAATACGAGGGAATTTAGAGTCATGTAACTATGGATATTTCTTTGCACTTTTTCCGACCGCTAAATTATATTAATTTCGAAAGAAAATAGACGATTTTTTTTACAAGAATAAAAAAGATTATGTGATTGTTGTCATACTAAACCAGCCCCAAGAGCTTTTTGTTATATTTTACAAAGGCTTATTGATAAAATTTTATATCATAAAAGCAACATTTACCAATAACATTAGTTAAGTTCACCATCAGTAAGGCTGAAAATTACGCAATCATCACCTTTATTTTACACAATCAATAGCACGAAACAAAGGATCACGAGATATGACACGATAATTCAATAAAAATTAGAGGGAATCATGAAACAAGATATAAAAGTGCAAAAAAATCATAAAAAATCCTGAGACAATTAAAAGACTTATTTCAATAACAACTGCAAATAATCGTGAGACAAGCAAGATACGATGTTTCAATAGGAATAACAAAAAATACTGAGACGAGACACAACATTGCAAGAAATACAATGAATTATGAGGCAATTAAGACACTAAATTTTAATAAAATTCGAAGAATAATCGTTAGACAAAACAAAATATTTCAATATAAATTGCAAAAAATACTAAGAGAAGACATGATATTTCAATCAAAATTGCAAAGAATCGTAAGACGAAGCACAATATTCAATATAAAATATTAAAATCCTGAGACTAGACACAATATTTCAATAGAAATTGAGCTGCAGCAGGCTCACTCGCACTGACCTCACACTTCACTGAGGCGTAGGAGCAATGACCCACCAGCGCCTTGCTGTAACCCACGGTGGGCAGGTACTGGCCGGGGTGCACAGACCACGCCCCGCACTGCTCCTGACGCTGGGCACTCGAGTGCAGTTGTTCCGACATCACAGGATTCGTGATCTACAGCAATAATAATTAAGGTACGCGGCTGAATCAATATGGTGGTCTCGCATGGCTGGGAAACTGACAGGCTACTGTTACTGCACGCGTGTACAGAGGTCGGACAAAATGATGGAAACGGTATAAATTGTACTTCAATATTGCAGTGAGACTTTATTTTACATCTATTCTTTAAAAAATAGAATAGTTAATTTTGAATTCTGACAAATATGCATACCAGATGTAATATTGCTTTTTTATTTAGACCCTACTGATTGTAAATAATCTAAGGTGAGTGGCGTAACCGAATTCAGAAAAGGCAGTTTATTGGAACATCCCCTAATACACGTTTTCTTTATAAAGCTTGGTTGCAGTTTTGTATTTTTATGCTGCATCTGGCGAGTGGTCGTCTAAGAAGTGTCCTGTGCGCTAAAAAAAACACTTCGTGCACACGCGCCTAACTTAAACTCAGAAGTTACACGAGTTCATATTCAATATTTTCTTCGAACCAAAAATTTGTAACACATATTTTATTCAAATTACTGTACGTGTTATGTGAGATTTCCTCTGAACAGAAATTCTAATGGAACAAAAAATGAACAAGCAGGTTACGAACGAGCCAGTAGAAGTACGTCTATGACCAACAAACAACTCTTGACGATTCCGAGGGAAAGTCAGTTTGCTGTTGAGTGTTGTGCACTACGATTCAGAAGTTAATTGCTCGCTGTTCATCTGTGGTACGAGTCTCTGTGCATGGATCGGTCGTTTTTTGCAGGGTTGACTCAAATTTGTTTTGCCCAAAAGTCAAAAGTAAAAAACGATGCTGCGAAAGATACAAAAACAGTTTTTTTATCTCTCTATAGGCTGGAAACACAGATTAACGTGGAGTCCTTCAAACTAGCAAGCCGATTTTAAAGCGACTGAAGGTTACGTACAAATGCGGTGAGTAATAATTATTATCATTATGTGTAATTTTTTCTGTTTTATTGTCGATTTATCATGACTCTTGTCAACCTGCAGTTATCATTCCTATTCTCACCTTTTATTCATAGTATGTATCTCGTGCAAAAACGGTGACGACCTGGAGAGACGCCGATTGCGTGGCGCCATCTCAGTTTTAGATCAAAGAATATTTTAAGAGCAACTCAAAAGTGAGTGTCTGATTCAAGTAGCGTCTACCCTATCAAACTCTTCCTCAATCACGCACACATCAATACACAAACTTTTGAATCGTGTCCAGACTGTGTTTTCGCCCGCATGAAGTTGAACAAGTGCAAAATGTAAACAAACAGCACTGCTCGTTGAATACGTGTATAAAGTTGATGTATGTTAGTGTTTTAATTTTATTTCTTGGCAGTTGTTAATCATGTATGTGTAATTTTTTTTACAGGTAAAGGCGTTTTTATTCGCGTTTGAAAAATCTGAAGCCGTCGATCGTCTAATGTCATGCCGATAGGTTGCCAGCTACTATTTATGCAACTGTTCGCTTCTATTTATGTTAAATTAACTAATCCTTAATTTGAATAAGCTTATATAAGAGTATTAAGCTTTTAGCAAATTAGTAAATTACCAATATAATAGTTTTCCATGCAATCAAATGTTCATTAGCACAATAAATACATAAACAAGCGACTGTTCACTATTCTACGAAAGTTTGTGTTCGGAGTTCGCCAATATGTTGGAAAATACAAACACACCGAAAACTGCCAGTGCTCAAGGTGTGTTCGTGTTCACGGAGAGTTGAAAAACACGAAATTCGTTCCAGAGATTGATAGTGTGGACGGGCCTTAAAAGGGTGCCTATGCGAGAATAGGAAGGAATAACCTGAAATTTCAGGGTGAATTATTTAAAAATTTTGAAATGGTCGATGTAGCTACCTCTTCATACATGATTAATCATATCTGTAATAGACCGGTAATTATAATTATAATAGACCGCTAGTAATGGTCGGCTAGTTTGTACTAACGGAAATGTAGTCGATGCAGATAGACTGCGCGAGATGATGGCCGAGGTCCTCGTACCGCCGCAAGTCGATGCTCTCCAATACACCCAGGAGTCCTGACCCTGTTGGCAAATGTAACAACTTTAAATTTTGTTTCGGTCCTTCTCTTAAACTTCCTTTCAAGGGAGGACGAAGTGAAACATTTATTATGAGGCCTGAGTCGAGATGCTATTGGTCCTGATTAAATAAATAGTTTTGCAACGTGCTAGAAACTTATGTAAGTGGTTTACTTTGAGTATCTATGTTTCAATGATCGATTTCGATCATTAGGGTGTTTTATTAGCGTGGTGCCAAGTGTAAAATATTCCTTTAAGTGGTGTTTTAAGACAGTGTTGATAGTTCTCTGCTGAGAAAATGAGAATTTATGTTAATCCTAAGGAAAAATTTAGCATAGATTGGTGTCCTGGTAGTTGGCAAAGGGTTAATTACGTGCTAGTATTTAAATACTTGCTAGCACTCGAGTACCTACGAACGACATTAATCCTTTATGGCCTGGTGTGACTCAAGTCACATATTCATGTAATTTTCACATTACTTCAACGGGCTGAAATTAACCTATCAATTGCCGAAAACGAATGTGATGCGTAAAGCACTAGCTGCTGTTGATCCAATTTTTTTTTCGTTCTAACGGGCTTACACGAATCAAAAGAAAAGGTTAGTTGATTTTGATAAATTAATTAATTAAGGATTAAGATGATCAAGGTAATTCACAGACTGCAAACAGTTCACCTTCACAGTTTATTCTTCCCATGCCGTTCGGGTGGCCAGCCACCGCTAGTGATCGTACTGCTTTTAAGCTCCAATAAATATTTCTCTGTGGAAGATTCTCGCATATGACTAGGAACTTAGACAATAAATATCAGAAACGTCGGCAGAGATGTCATCTAATCAAATCGAGCCCAAATAGCAAGGAGAGGATGTTCCCGCGCTAGAATGTTTAAAACCAACATGTTCACGCGCCATTGTGTTTAATTATAAGTACTTTTACCCCTAGCAGTCTTATATCAAAACAGGTTTACTTCTATCATGTTCACTTACAAGCATGTTTGGACGCTTTGAAAGTGACAATACAGAGGCGCGGAGTGTCGTCGTAGTAGGGGCGCGAAGTGAGGCGCAGAATGGCCGCGGAGTTTGGCCCTCGGTCCAGCCAGATGGTGTTGTTGCACACTTTGGCATCCTCGACATTGTCTGAAGGACGAAACGCTCGAGTTTAGCACTACGAATAGGACATTGATGGCAGTTACTAGCATATTAGAAATAAAATAAGCATTTTATTTTCTATTTTATGTATTTTGGATAAAAATAATGCGTTTATTTCGAATATTTAACAACTTGTGTACCTGTTGTGCATTTTATTGCAAGTTTGGCACTTTTTATGCATTTGTAAAAATGATTTGAATGGACTTGGGGGGAAATAAGGCCAGGACCGGTTAAGTGCGTTAGAATATGAATCCTACAATGAGGCACATGAACTGCAGTACGTACGGAATAAATTGAAATTTTCCCCTCATAATACTCATCATAAGTGACACGTTTCTTTCGATGATGCCATTTTACAAGGGGTAAAATGACCCACCCGTACGTCACGTCGTAGGAAACGTGTTAAGAAATTCGATGCTCAATTTTAAAGAATAATTTTCCTGCTTTCGATAATTATCTTAAAAAATAAGCATCAAGTCAATTAGATTCTTTAGACGTCACAAAACCGCTCTTGAATTTTTATTATAGAAAATTTTGAGGTTGAACCGACCGATTAAGGAATGTTGCATGCATGGAAATGTTCCGTTCAAATCTTCTTCGCGCTCCAGAGTGTAAGAATATGTATACCAAATAGAGGTTTTACAAAAATTGTCATCCCGACTGACCCACTTTAACGCTAGTAAAATTCGTGACGATTGTTACAAAGTGCGTGCATTATAAAAGGATATTCTAAGCGTCGCTACAGATGACGTAAATTTATCCTCGTATGTCGACACGGAACGTCAAGCCGCCGTCTTACTAGAACTTCAATTAAAGTTTGAAGTTCAAAATTATATTCGTGACTAGGCGCTAATTGCTATGGCAATTGAGAATCAATTGGTTTAAATTATAATTCAATATAACTGGAATGAGGTGACTTTCCTGCTCATTTCCTCCCGCTTCTAAAAACGAAAGATTGAGGGCATGACTGATTCCTCTGTTTCTTACCTTCCGACCTGACAGCCGTCGATAATATTACTCATACAAAGCAGCAAATACACATGCAGAAGCATTACTAAAACGAAACTAATGCACTATTATAAGAAATACATATATTTTTTAGACTTTTGCAATATGTAGCTCATTTACTCACAGATTTGGTACCCGAAACTGGACCGTAAAGACCCCGCAACGAAGACCGCTGACCACGTGACGAGCAACTGACCATTCATGACTTCCAAATATACGAATAAAATCCAATAACGTCTTTCAGTTAAATAGAACCTTAATTCACGTATCAATTGGAACAACCAATTAGGAGTAGAGTTTCTCTTTTGGAAAACATTTGTAGTTCTCTACTCATAGATTTTAGCTGCACGCTCACAGCAGGAATGAATAAATGGAAGACTGATCGTTATGGGGATGAGATACAGCGACGTTTGCGTCCAGGACTCTAACGCCAATATTTTCCGAATGCTGCTTAGAGTGTCTGTGTGAGCTAATGCGCGGGGTGAGCAAAATGTTTCGATTTACGCTATTGTTTTGCATGATTCGTGCGACAAGAGAAAGATTAAAATTTTGCAATACCTTGTTATATTCTTTTGATAATTTTAACTCCTACGCATTACACACTCGCAAGTTAGCTCCCGCACCACTAGCACTGAGATTTCAACACAACTGACTCCGAACGGATCCGATTTCCCCTCAGTTCCTACATGAACGCCTCTTACTGCTTCTCTCGTACATCCGCCAACCGACAAAGGCCTACAAACAACAGGCTTTGTTATTTTTATGTCATATAATTTTTACGTCATATAATTTTTACGTTTCCCTACATCAATACAGATGCAAGAATGCTTGGCTACTAAAAAATTATTGTCCAAACAAGTAATTGCCTTAGTTGGGAAACATTTGAAATTCTACCATGCTGCCCTCACGGTGAAATCGATCGTTCCAGTGGACAGATGGCTGGGCAAAACATGAACGTCATATTTCTAGATTTGTTTGCTATTGATGGCGTTTTCTATTGATAAATGCAATAAACATTCACATAATTTAAACTTTGTATCTTTTGTTTATTTGATTTCACAAAATGTGTGGTGCAATTTAGAGATAACCATTTAAGAATTCAGAGATATTGCATTATTTCTGTCACATGAACACTTGTACCCTCAATATTAATAACAAGAATACTTCGACTAATCTTAAAAGTTTAAAGATTATATTATTTAATTCAAACTTTATTTTAAATCTTCTTATATATTTGACTGAGCAGTGTTTAAAACATATCTATTATTGCATTGCAAGATAATTAGGAATCATCTGAATCTCAGTACCTATTTTATTGAATTTCCTTGTAGGTGTCTTGTATAACTCTAGTAATATTTCTATCAACTAGGGAAAAATAGCTCGTATTTCAAAATAATCAATACTGTGCAATCAGAAAGAGAGTAGTGTTTCCACGTCAACCTTTTTTAGTTTCCCACTGAAATTAGCATTTTCTTTAGACTATTAGTTTTTTATGAACATGATTTGATAGTAAACTATAATAAATAAATCGGTCGCCGTACGCAGAGAAATATTTACTTATTTTTCCAATACGATACATGTACCCAAATATCATATAATTTTTTAGAACCAGTGATGGAAATTAAAATATTTTCTTAACAACATCATGCTGATTATTATTGTTCTTTATTTTTATATTTTTTTAAGCATGCTAGTCTAAAAATTTAGCACCAGTGTAAGTAACGCTGATATATAAACCATAGTTTTCAATATATTTTTACATTTTTATTGCATTAAATTACTGCGAATGGGATAAAAAATATGTTCAACAAATTGATGGATTTTGCATAGTTTGTGGCTACGCTCAATCTCAACACTGGACAACCAGCAAATGAAAATATGTATATAGAATCTTTCCAAAACAAATCACAAAGTGTACAGAAAGCTATTGAAGCAAGAAGAGCATCACAGAATTTCTTCATCCACAGTTACTGATTGAAACTTTTTTACGATGGTAAAATTTATGAATGAAAATATTATATGCAGTTATATGAATTTCTAATGCTGATATATTCTGTTACTAATACAAAAAAATGTGGGGTGATGAGTGCGACAACGGGCAAGACAACTCTTTATAGTCCGAAAAACGTGGGGCTTCTGTAAATAATTATCATTCATTTCTTAGTAATTATTCCCTACAATTTGTGTGAATGAGATAAAACTCTACAGACTTGAGCGCGATGACGTGAACTGCGTTCTGAGTATTTACATTTGGTAAATATCTCACGATTACGGATGTAATTGCGGCAGG
>VOMN01131754.1:0-12531 GCA_014899125.1 Orchestia grillus | reverse complement strand
GGGCCGGGCAGTATCTAGGTCGAATGCTCAAGCAAGCAAGCGGCCACACAAACAGCGCGAGAACAGCAGAGCCCAAGGGAACACAACCTCTCTTCGTGACTGCACACTCTATTTGTCACTGCACATTGTTTTTAATAAATGTCCGCTTTCCAAACTAAATATCAATCTAGTGAGTAATTTTGAATGTAATGAGAAATATTATAGAAAAAATAAAGGTTTTTGTGCTCAATGACGGTAATTATGAATGTAATGGGTGATATTACTGATAAAATTAGAGGCTCTCGTGCTCCCATGAAAGGTAATTAAGAATGTAATGGGTGGTATCACGGATACTCGTAAATAAGCGATTTCCAAACCCAAACCATGACAATTTTTGTAGAGGGGAATGACACCAATATTAATGGAAATTTCCATGCTTCAGTGAAGGCACCAACGCCAGCAAAGATTAGTGCTATATAATTAATACATCACATCTCATAGATGACGGGACGTGAAATTTCAGAGATAAACAATTTACTCAAAATCCCTATTTTCAATTCGTTTTGCACACGCTAGTATTGCGAGACAAACTTGAGGCGATTTCACCACGCACAAAACGCATGCTTCTGTGCGAT
Source organism: Orchestia grillus (assembly GCA_014899125.1). Classification (NCBI taxonomy): domain Eukaryota; kingdom Metazoa; phylum Arthropoda; class Malacostraca; order Amphipoda; family Talitridae; genus Orchestia; species Orchestia grillus. The sequence goes on along the minus strand of VOMN01131754.1, from coordinate 11,917 downwards.
CACTGCAAGCAATGAATGTCAGTTATTCAAGTCTCATTTCGATAGAACTTTTAGGGGTATTATTACTGTAGCTGCGTGGAAATTTAGGGGTATTAATAAAAAGTGCTATAGGATCTTAAGAGCATTATAACCGTAGCTGTGTGGGAATTTAGGGCATTATTTAGGAGTATTATAGGATTTTAGGATATTATAACCGTAGCTGTGTGGGAACTTATAATATTATTTAGGAGTATTACAGGATTTTAGGATATTATTACCAAAGCTGTGTGGGAATTTAGGGGCATTGTTTAGGGGTATTATGGGATTTTAAGGATATTATTACCGTAGCTGTGTGGAAATTTTAAGGACGATTTTGACGTATTGTAATTAGCAAGGAACTGAGTTCTTGAAAATATTTATGACAGTCAGAGATGATAGAAACTTCTTTGCACACTGAGAATCTGCTAATATTTTAAAGGAATTTGTTGTAGCACTTGAGCTTGCGTTTATATGAAGGCGATATCCGTAGTTAATACAGACAGATTTGTGCACTGAAAAGCTCTTTTGAGGTCCGTACCATCATCTAATAAAATTTGAAAACATGTTGTTTCTACACCAGCTCTGATGTAGGAACAACATCAAAGCTGGTGTAGGAACAACATGTTTTCAAATTTTATCAGAAGCGGGTGCGGATCTCAAAGAGTTTTTCAATATAACATCCTTCAGATGCTACGACTATTACTATCGCTCATACGTTAAGTAAATTTATGCACAGTAAAGGATCGCCACTCGCTGCTCGCATTGGTTTTAAAAACGAACATTACTCGTCCATTGACGCTCAAAATCTCGCGGTTCCGATTCAGCAAATCAATGGCCTGAACATCAGTTTTTTTTATTCGCAGCTTCTCTTAATTTCCTGATTGTTGTCAACCATCCCTTGAGGAACTCCTCCGCAGTCTATCGAGACAAAATGCAAACTCTTCTCACGAAAAAATATGTTCGAAGCTGCTAAATGATGGCTTCTCACGTTTTCTGAACGTGAGGTTCTTCTTGACGTCGTTCATAATTTTACTGCTTTTCATACTCAAAGTCTTGATCCTAGTTTTAATATCATGATAGGTTATCTCCCATACCTCAAGATATTGTAGTTTGAGAACTTATCAGGAAACCATGAGATAGAAAACGGATGTTAAATTTCTAGAGAACCTTTTTGCAACTGTGTATTCTTTAAATGGAGACAGTGGACAAGAAAACTGAGGGTGGTAAAATTTCGCATCAAAACAGAGCTATGGAAGATAACCTGAGGAAATAGCCAGTGTGTGCCAATCGTGCTCTCTGCTTCTGGTTTCGTTCTAGAGCAAGAAATGAATACCAGTAATATATCAGCTGATGAAAACCATGCGAAATATTTATTATCACAGTATTAGCTTTTTGAGAAATGCAGGGGCACCTCAGTTTCAGATTTGATTTTATTTGCTACGTTAAATCTACCAAATTGTCAACATGTTTTGAAAACTATTAACATGCCTAAAGCTCAAAAAGATAATGTATAGCATAAACTTTTTATTTTTAATCTTACATTAATTATTTACCGATGATGGAACAATTAATGATTCAATAATTTATTATGACTATTATAATTAGATAAGGTAAATATGCCGTTATGTGATCATATTGGTAAATTAACTAACCTATTAACAAATGCACTGTCAGAACCTTTGGTAATGTGTTTCATGACGATCATTCATGTGGCACAACATTGGTATAATTGCTGAAAAACGAGTTTTGAATTCCTGCCCGATGTAGAACTGGAAACTATAAAGTATCCAATTCAAATTTAACAGCATTAAAACATTACCCTATAGAGTAATGCAGTACATTTTTCTTCTTTTACAATGAATTTGTTCTCTTTAAGAATTATTTAGTAACGAATTGTTTCCCAGCCCCCTCTTTAGATCAAATTGTGAAATTCCTTATTTTGAATCGTGCTGCTATTAATCCTGTAACATCTCGTTACAGAAAACCATTCTATTTTTTCCTACAGTACTTCACGGCTCAATCGGTGAAATTCAAGTCACAGCTATTTATCTTTCCATTGACATTTTTTATGCAAAGTGGTTTTAAAATTATTCTAGCAAATTCTTTTTCGATTAGGTCATTATTCGAAATTAAAGATGATCTTCCTAAAGGCATGCAGAGCTTCGTTGTTTATAAACATCGTAGTGCGCAATGTGGTACATCGGAATACGTGGGCTCCACAACCCGTAAACTTTGTATTCGTGTTGCTGAGCATACTGAACGGAGCCATCGAAGTAACAACCTTTTATCCGTGCCTTGCTACTCTGCCACACGCACACACTCACAGAAGTGTGGCATACCTTTCCTTTATCTGACTTTAGAGTTTAGGCAGATCTGGTACCCCCATGGAACTTAGAATCTTATAATTTATTTTCGTTTTCATTTTAAAACCCAGTTTAAACAGAACGCAATCGGTGTATCTCCTTCACATTATCAATTCTTAGTATCTTTTTTGTCCCTTCATTATATTTGTATATAGTGAGTTTAAGTGATTTACTTTTCATTCATCTCCCACGGTGTTGAAAATGATCTCAGATATTGGTGGAAACGAGCACTTTTATTTATTTTTATCATCCATTCTGAAACATTAATTATAATAAGCGTTGTGCGTAAGTCTTCCTTTTTTTATTCAAAATATCCAGCAAACGAGACCTCAACTTTTTTAATCAATATAAAACTTGGATGGGGATGAATTCCTTCTCGTGTTTCACCTCAGTGACCTAACACTATATCAATGCAAATCAATTAACCCTGGAATTAATTTCGCAAACGGGGCTCAGTAAAAACTCATGTACTGTTCCACACTCGCTTTTAATACCAAAATATGAGCCTCAGGTAATAACTCTATTGAAGACCCTCCATGACCTACAGGAACTCTGTGTCAACGCTTTTTCGAGCCTTGTGCTTGTTTCATTCAAGATTTATTTTGTTATTCGAGAAGCCAAGTCCGTGTTTTCGTACTTGGCTCACGTAGTGCCTGGAGAATAAGCGTCCGTCTTATAGGTCGTTCCCTCCAAGAGCTCTTAATTTTACAGGCGGCGTGGGTGAACGGGGCCTCAGGTTATCCCTTCGCTAAAACGGACTACTCAAGCAGCCTGCATAAAATGGTGACTTCTCTCTGTAAGGTTGCCTCATAACGGGCCGTCGCAGCGTTCGAAATTATGCTCAAATCTTGACTGCTGGATGGGTGAAATGAATTCTTTAAAAATGTTCGTGTCCCATAAAAGCATATGACTTGAATTCGGCATTAATCTTTCCTTAATGATTGTAATACTGCGCTAAATGTAAAAAACTTGCGGTGAGTATGCGTCTCAAATGTAAATGTGTCCTTGTTGATTGTCTATTACGTAAAGGTCTGTACTTTCTGTACTGCCCGTACGTTTAATGTCTGTATGTCTGGACTTCCAAAGCATGCAAGGGAGCCCTCATCATGAGGAAATCATCGAGTATAGCAAAACATGCAACCACCTTACGCCAAGGGCTCAATGCCCTGCAGAAAACTGAATCACTCACTCCTGGTAATGCATGTGGAAGCAGACCTGTCTTGATTGACTCAAGGACCTGCATTGATGTGTTTAAAAGTCTGTCTTTCAGAGGCTTACAGGTCTGTCTTTATCCGGTTTATAGGCCTTTTTTATATATTTACAGACGTTTCTTTTATAAATTTACGTGCCGTCTTTAACAAGTTCACAGACCTGCCATTGACCGGTTTACAACCCTGTTTTTGGCAGGTTTGCGGCCCTCTCTTTGTAGGTTTGTGGACCTGTTTAACAAGAATGCATGCCGGACACGACAGTTTTGTTAAACAGTTTCAATAAGTCTGTGAACCAGTCTGTACAGTCTTGTAGACCTGTTTTAACACAGTTGCCGACCAGTTAGCAGGTCCACGGTAGGGTTCTCGGTCATGCAGTTTCCCGACGAACGTACAAAGCTGTCGTCCAGTCATCATGTTATTGACTTTTAGTTTATTAAAAATATGTACCCTGAATTTCTACTTTTGACATCATACAAAGTCCTAATCAATGCATCTTTTGAGCAGACTCCAGCATCAAAATACGATGTAACATCAATAGGCTTTGCAAAGATCAGCTTTAAAAAATACCCATTCTTCAGGGCTAGAAGGGCTGCTTACATTACTATCAACACAGGTGCCTCATGAGATGCTTTTATCTTTAGTCCAGGCTGAAAAGTAGAGCGAGCAGTGAACTGAAGATCCAAACAAGCTTTTCACTTTACGTCATTCTTTAAATATTCCCCAGCAATCGAGGTCGGACGATCGATAGTAAAATCTTTCGTAAGTGAGAAGCGATTTTAATTGAGACGATGGCGACTGGCCCAGTTCGCACTTACGCCAGCCGCTCTGTCCAAGCCTCGACGCGCCGTTGTGTGCTGAGTTAAATTTTGTGCGTGTCTGTGCGTTCGTGTGTTTCTGTGTGTGTGGTGTGTGTGTGTGGGTGTAAGCGTGCGCATGTGAGTACATGTATGTGGTGTGTGCGTGCGTGTATACATACGCGTGCGCATGTTTGTGTATGCGTTCGCGTGTTTGTTTGTGTGTATATATGGGTGTTTGTCTGTGTTTTTGTGTAAAAAATTCCTTACAAACCACTCATGTACCATGATGTATCAGAATGAAGTGTCTGTAAATTGTTTTCCTACGAGTATTGCACAAAAATCTACGTTGATCCTCCACTTGTTCAATAAATAACAGGATTTAAATTCAGACAAAACGTAAGTATCTATAAAAAATATGCCCCTCGGCGTATTCAATACAATAACCTTCTGACTGATAAACGAAATAGTTAACAAATAGCAGCCTTCATTTTCCCTGACTTATTTCACCTGATAAGTCAGTCGTTATTTATTAAAATTTATGTGCAGAGTATATGGTACCAGAATTTCTCAATACAATTAGCAGTACGATAATCTTAATCATTGTGGACTTCCTGAGTACATCAATTTCGCAATAGAAATTTTTATATACACCGACAGAAGTCGTTTTCATAAAGCAGATATACTTCACAGTTAAATTAATCCGTCACACCATACCACCACGCAGCCATCTTTAATTCATCACATTCACAGTTAATTCAATCCATTAAATTCACATTACTTTAATCCTTCACACCAGACCACCCAGCAACGGTTGTGCTCTGATGGTTCTCATAATTTAGTTGTTTTAGGCAAACATCCTCTTTTGACTCCCTGTTAGACCCATCTTTGAATGTCGGACCCATCTTTGGATGTCGGACCCATCTTTGGATGTCGAACCCATCTTTGGATGTCGGACCCATCTTTGGATGTCGGACTGATCTTCTGATATCTTACTCATCTTTTCTTTATTGTGTCGCTGAAGAAAAGTAAGTGTGCTCCTCTTCACCTTATAGGCCACACATCTGGCCCCTGGCGGCGTGCGCAAGACACCTCACGACGTCNGAGATAGAGGCTGTAACGGGGGATCCCGATCGTAATGGACCTCGTAAACCAACGCGTATAAACTTTCGATGCGACACACTGGGTAGTCCTGCACTCACGCACGGTTGATCTTTATCTTGCTAGTTAGTCTACGCGCCTCGAAAAAAAGGACGGGATTTACCGTGGTTTATTCGAAAAAGTGAATTTTTTCAGATGAGCTGCTCTTCATTGTGTCCTTCGAAGTCAGCTGTTCATAAACGAACTATGTTGACCAAAATATTGTCATGTTGTATGCTGATAAATAGGGGATTTAGCTTCCTTTAGATTACATTCATTTACAATGTAATATTCAGTACCCTGCGTACGGCACTGCCGCGCGTCAGAGCCGCTCGCATTAACGTTCTCTGTGGCTGCACGTGAAAAGTGTTGCAGCCAAAAAAAGTATATGTATAAGTGCACTAGGGCTATGACTAAAATAGCGTGGATTCAATAGCTTATACCCAAAGCAATGAAGTGGGCCTCGATAAAGGTGTCCTGAACGTTTTTCGAACAAATTATTTCTGGTAGGTTCTGGTTGAACGATCGTCGTGTAAAGTTTAATCCTTTCGTATTCTTACTTATTTTCTAACGCGTAAAATAATTGCAAATAACTTTCGAGAATTACGAGCTTCAACGAGATGTATTAAAGCAGCTTCCACAACAGAACTCGCTTGAAATTCGATGAACAACGTGAAAGAAAAAACTGGAATGAAACTTCACCAAAAATTTCATCGTCTGTTATTGGCATGCTACCGTTCTTTAAAACGGAAGTTTGATGAACCATTTGTCTTTCTCTCGTTCTCATTTGTTTACATATGCGTCTCTTTCCGTATACATATGAAGTTGTCTAGCTGATCTGGCGCTAGTCGTTAAATTTTTCCAGGAATTTTAATCTCGAATCCATCAAATCCAGCGAGTCTGTACACAGCGCAGTACTGAAATTTTCTTTTCTTCTAATCGCATTTTAAATCAAAGCGAATCGAAACCGTTTTGTTCACACAGTGACAGTCGAAAAAACTGGAAACTCTTCTATTTTAACTATTAAGTAAACTGTACTCTCTTCGTTTGCTTTAAAATAACTGTATTCTACTCGTTACAATTGAAATTACTTTACTCGTATACTTCGCTACCGTTGAAAACCTCATCTTTCCCATAACAGTCGTAATTGCCATTGTTACACTTGAATTAGTTTCAGCCCTCCCTGTTGCAGATGAAATATTTGGATCCTCCCTGTCACGTTTGAAATTACCGTATTCTCTCTATCACAGTTGAAACAGCTGGATCTTCCCTGTTGCAGTGGAAATTACTGGCTCCTCCTTGTCATAGTTGAAACAAACGAATCTTCCCCGTTATAGTGGAAATTACTGGCTCCTCAATGTCGAAATTGAAATAACTGGATCTTCCCTGTCATAATTGAAATAACTGGACCTCGTCTGTCGCAGCTGAAATACCCGATCCTCCCTATGACATTTCAACTTGAAACCTTGATCAGCCAGAGCTTTGGACTGATCGTTTGGGTCTAATTGGCCGCTGCCCTCACATGGATCACCGGCGCACATCTGGCTGGCCTTGGCCCTTCTGAGAGAATGGATTGGTGCGTTCCTATTGTCGTGTTTGCCTCGGGTGCCGCTTCTGATTTGCGGCTAGTCTGATGACGTCACACGGCCGGTATCACAAAATCACGGCCGTCGCAGAGATGGCGTCGCGCGGCGAGGGAGAGAAAGCGATGATTTCGTCCAGCGCATCGAGATGGCAGGCGAACACAAGCATGAAATGAAGGTAAAAATTACACAGTCATAATTTTTGCAGGGTTCTTTGGTTGTCAAATTTGAGCACTTCTTTACTATGCGTGGCGATTTGGAGTTTTGTTTACAGTGTGTGTATCCGTGTTTTAGCCGAGCGCTGGTTTTAGACGGGAAACCACACTTGACATTCTTTAAATCGTTATATATTTTATTCTATTTAGCTGAAGTCCTGAATGATCAATTAGGAACTATTGATAATCCCTAGTATAGCCCCTCTCGGAAAGCTTAAGTACATAAAATACGTAACAAGCTTTAGAAAAATTTCAAATAGTCTCAGATCTCTCCTGCAAGTTAGAAAACTGGTATATTGACAAGTGCTTGATGGAACGATAGAACTTTACTTTCTGCAAACATAAATCTGTTTCTCTTTCGAAAATTTCAATAATTTCCTTTTAATGAGTGTTTTAATTTTATTGGTGTACATTCGATGAGAAAAATGTGGCTCGATCAAGTAATTATTTGCGCTTAAAATTTATCGACACCTTAAATACTGTTAAGTGGGTCGATATTCTGATTACTTGAACAATAATCCAGAAATCTTGACTGCGTAGAAAACTAATGTAGTTAACTTCACAAGTTAAGCTGCACCAGTCAAGAAAACTATTGTAGTTAACTTAACCAGCTGCACCAGTCAAGAAAACTAATGTAGTTAACTGCGCCTGCCAAGCTGCACCACATGTTCGTAAGTCCCCATCTCCCCTCCCTTGGTTCTCACAGCTGTCCAGCAGTAGACTACTTCAATAGGCCAGTGCAAAATTTTCTGTGTTAATTTCGGCTTTTAAAAACCTTTACAATTCATTTTGTCTCGCCCATAGCGATAGTTTTTCAGCGTTAGTTGAAAGACTTTCAATCCGCGTTGCATGGATGTTTAGAATGAGTTAAAATGAGCGAATTATGCAATTTGTGACGAATGCAGCAAGGCAAATCGAGTGTAAAACAAACTGCGATCATAATACAAACCCTAGGACGGAGTTTCGCACGAATAGAAGAGAACAGCTGTTCGGTCCTTCAGTTCAAATAGAGTTATGTGAATGGCTGTTGTATTTGTTCTTCGATCAGCTTTGCATTCGTACTGCATTTTTTTTTGCATGCGCCACACGATACGACCGTCACTCCCCTGGGACATTTCTAACCCTTATTTTTGAAGTTCTCTCTCCTATCAGTGGTGGTGCTCGATCGATTGTTTTTACACTACAATCGTGCGCAGAAAGCTTGAAAATTTATCTTATTGATAAATTGGTTCAGTTTCATTCACGACCGCTATTTAGGACGGCCTATGCTCATTCTCTACGAGGTATTTGACAAAAATTTGACTGCAATTTAATTTCTTGTTTTTCAGACTGGTTATCCACACCTATACGTCATTTAGAAACTTGTTTTTGTGTCATTCACAAGCTCATATGCATGATGGTAGCGAGAAAGTACTGCTGGATACCACACCAAAATTTAAGGAGAAAGGACCTGTATATGATGACTTGCACCTGTCGTTAAAATAATAATAAAAAACTCTCGTCAGAGCCGAAAAACACAACACTCTGAACAACATACAGTTAACATGCAGTCGACAGGCGATACCTCGTGTCGCGCACTCCAAATTTTTTGGCGAACACGTGACGGTTTTCGAATGTGTGTCTAGTGAGGCTGATTTGATGCCTCCATATTTTCAAAGAGGATTTCAAGCTCAATTCAGATGGCTACGTGGAGCTGCTAAACAATGTAAACAGATATTCTAACCAATTAGTTAACGTAAAAGCAACTGATATTTGGAGCAAAAAAAAGCCCTGAATAACAAGGGTTGCCAATAGTAAACCACATGTAGGGCAACATGATTCGGCTCTATTCCACCTTTTTGAAAAATGTTAGAAATGGTTGTCGGAAAATTTCACGACTTCACGAGTCCCAATGTTTGGCCTCCAAACTCCCTAAACCATTGGACTACTGTGTTCGTGGCACGGTTGAGAAAGACACCACTCGCTGTGACAGTAAAACAAAAGCCTAGCTGATCGACAGAATTAAGGCAGTTTCTAAGATGTTTTTTATGGACACTGCAAAATCAGCTCGCTTCAGGTACTGGAACTAGGTCTGAGAGGAGATCGAAGTTAGGGCAATAGTTTCGAATAGGATTTGTCGATATTTTCGAAATACAGTATCTGCGGCAGTAAAATTTATATTTGATATATTTATTTACGACATTGCCAAACACTTGTTCCTTTTCCGTTAGAAATTGTACAATTTATCCGGAACCCTGCATTGAAATTCCCGCACTCGTATATTCACACACACAAACTCAAGATGCTCCAAGCACCTCATCTTTCGAAAATGTAAACTCTTAGCACCTGTTGATGATGACTGTGTCTGCCTCTTGCGGTCAACGCGATCGTTCATTTCCACATCCACTCTGACATGATCAAGTCAAAGTATGTCTGATTGGCTGCTATTAACATAGTTCCAAACATAAAATCCCTAATGCCCTTGTAATGTTAGCGGATTCATTACAGGGACGACTTGTTCAAGGTTCATCATGGAAATAGTCCTAGTGATATTCGCTTGTAACTCTTGATTCTTTCTTCAGCGCTAATTGAATGCGGTTTTAATTCACCATGATTGATTAGCGTATGAAGAACTGACCGTGCTTCTCTTGTGATCAGATCTCGCGTTCACGGGAATTGTAAATCTTCCTTGAACGGTTGGGGTCGAATATTGTATTAATTAGGGAATCCCCAATAATTCTTTCCGTGTGCTGTCAGATTTTTGTCGATCATTTCAAAATAAACGTCGATATGAGTCGCAAGAAACGGGTGAGATAGTTTTCCACTGTAATTTTTGATGCATTGAAAAAATTATTCGACTAATAGACCTTGTACCGTAATTGGTAGCATGCTTGCCTCTTTAGTGAGGAGGTCACCAGTTCGACACCCACGGGAGGAGTTTTCCCCTTGGAAAATGACGATTGAATGCAACGTGTCTTGAAAGGTGGCACATTAGTGTGGCGTGTGACGTGGTGCCCAAACTCGTACCAAGGTGTCCAAGGTAATACGTATATTCCATACATAGTTACGATGTACAGTAATACACCCCGTTTTCCAGAATGTTTTCAGACTGGTCTACTGTGTTCCCGTTCCTGCGCAGCACAAGGGGAGAGGAAGGTCTGCATCTTCAGCCCTTTATTATCGAAAAACCAGCGGAAATTAATGAAAATCTAGCTGATACGATTGAAAATTCCTCAAGTTTGGAAACTTTTGAAGAAAATATTTATGATATACCTCATCGACAACTTAGGAATAACTTGTTCTACATGTGACTTAAAATACTTTCAATACTACAGCTACGGGCACTATTGCTTCCACCGGCACTTGTACCCTTCCGCGGCGGTGCAGTAAGTTACTTTGTTTCTCATTCATATAAATCGAAATCAGAGATGTATCTTACATCGCATAAACATATATGATCCTTCACTCCACCCTGAATCATACAGGTTCAGGATCCTTCGCTTCTCTCCCTATAATACCTAATAAGCTCTCCGTACAAAAAATTGGCCACCTGCCATCAATACGGTGTAGGACCTCCGCTTGCAGTAATAATAGCGGCAATTCTGCGTCGCATGGAGTCTTCAACCATCTTAATGTGCACCTGGCTGGTCTTAAACAAATCTTGCATAAACTGATCTCGTAGCGAGGCCACAGTACGTGGACGATCTTCTCGACGTCTAACTTGTCGTTCTAAGTGGTCTCACAAATTTTCTATCGGGTTCATGCCTGGGGACTTAGCTGACAGTTCTAAATGCCTGACATATTCTGAATGACTACCGTGTTAATTAACGACAGCTCTATCCTGATGCTCCTGGCAGTTGTCGTCCTCGAAAGGAACTCGAGAAACAATTCACTGGAGCTCAAAAAATAATAAGGGGCTCATTTTTTGGCACAGCGAGCTTAGGAGCGCCACGGATGCTACAGTTCCCACAACCTCAAAAAATACAGTACCTATCACGAACGGTACAGTAACAAGCATCGTATAATTTATAGTACCAGATATCATAGAAGATATACTACTTGATATGATATCAGATTTGGTACCTCATACTACAAAAGTTACAGTACTCTAGTGCCACAAACGATGCAGTACCTAAATTCCCATGAGGTTTCGCACCCAACACACACAAAAAATCATTTTACAAGCGAATGGAAATCATCCCTCAGAATCACCAACTCCAGTTTCAGCCAGACTCCGTCTCGCGGGCGTTCCTGTCGTTTTCCGTTTATTCCCTCCTTAGTTATACCCTCTACCGTTTATTTCTTCCTTAGTTATATTCTCTACCTTTTATTCTCCTCGTTATACCCTCAACCGTTTATTCTCTTCTTAGTCATACACTCTACTGTTTATTCCCATCTTAGTTATAACCTCTACCGTTTATTCCCTTTTTAGTTATATCCTCTACCGTTTATTCTCCTTTTAGTTATACCTTCTGTCACTTTGAATACGGTTCAAACTTCTCGAATTGATGATAACTTGTTTCTGATGTTGTAATGATTTTTCTTCGTTACTTCATTGGTAGCGTGATTGTGAGAGGTCTTAGGCACGTGTTTCTATATGCTCTGAGGGATTAA
>VOMN01131743.1:0-11050 GCA_014899125.1 Orchestia grillus | reverse complement strand
CTCCATGCTCCCACTCCATGCTCCCACTCCATGCTCCCACTCCAAGCTCCCACTCCATGCTCCTGCCAGTTTAAAAAGTGTACCAGTGTGTTCGTACGCGCATGAGCCTGAAGCGTACGTTAGTTGTACCGTAAAGTAGGTGGCATTTGTGTGTCTCTATTCTTACGTTTCACTTTTGACTCTCCCTCATGTGCTAATGTGAGCAAAATTGTTCAGCATAAAAAGTTTCATTAAGTATGTGCAACAAATTTAGCGTATTTAAGACATTCAATCTGCAGTGTGTTTGTTTCTATTTCAGCTATCCCGCACCTACAGGCTTTTGGCGTATATCTCATCTGATACCCAGTTACCTTCAAATCCAGCACACATGCTCGCTTCAGCGTGTATTTGACACCTACCGTGCTCACTTCAGCTGGTCTTTGATGCCCAGCTATTATTATGTTTCGCACCAGTGCTCGCTTCAGCGAGTATTTGATATCAAGCTATTGTGTTTCGCACATCACTCAGTTCAGCACGTACCTTCTGTTGTTATTTCCACCACGCCTGCCCACTTCAGCTAATCTTACCGTTTTTATCGTTTCCAATGCACTTGCTCAATTCAGCGAGGATGTGATCACACCTGTTCACTTCTGTGTTCACTTGATACCTACCTTTTTTTACGTTCAGTAACCCTGCCAACTTCAGCTTATTTTTTATACCTAACCATCGTTATGTCTAGCGCACTTGCTCACTTCAGCGTATCTTTGATACCGAGTCACCATTATTACGATCACCACTTCAGCTTATCTTTGATACCTAGTTACCATTATTACGACTAGCACACTTGCTCATTTCAGCTTATCTTTGATACCTAGTTACCATTATTACGACCAGCACACGTGCTCACTTCAGCTTATTTTTGATACCTAGCTGTGCAGGGTATCCTGAAAAATGTGTACAACTACTTCGGAAATGAGTAATTTTATGTATAAATAATATAATTTTGTTCTATCTATTCTGACCATCAGATTTGAGCTGTTTTATGGTCACCTATGACACATGTGTAGTATTTTTAATATGTTAACTTGAACTTGAATGTATTTTCGCGAACATATATATCCATACATATTTCGCGTATAAATATTTTGTATATAGCGTTCAGCGCACGTGCTCCGTTGCAACAATGACGTAATGACACCACGACGTGCAGGTGGACGCTCCCGACCGGTCGAGCACGGCCACTCTGGAGGTGCACGTCACCGACGTCAATGACAACCTGCCTGAGTTCGAGCACGACCTCTACGCCATCAGCATCGTCGAGAACCTCCCCACAGGCTTCAGTGTGGTCCAGGTGTCCGCCTACGACGCTGACCAGGTAGGGTTTTTGAATGTTTCTCAGTGGAGTTTTGTCGATATAATTTTTTTTACTGTCCCTCAATAAATTTTGGTCAAGGTTTTGTGTCTGTCTCCTCAGTGAAATTATTTGAAGGTTTTTCTTTTCTTCAATTAAATTTTGTCCGTTTTTTTGTCTTCATTCATTCCCCCTTCTGTCAAAGTTTTTTTTTAATTTTTTCAAATGTGCGGCTAAATTGATGTGCTGTCTTACCTTTGTCAGTAACCTATTCCATTTGTGTTCTTTTGTGCAAATATTAGCATCTTCGCCCCCTAAGTATCAACAACTCGTGCTTCTTTCAGGGCGTCAACGGAGAGTTCCGATATAAGTTACACGGAGCTGGTTCAGCGTTGTCCATCAATCCAAAGACTGGATGGCTGACTGTAGCAAACCACTCTCTGTTGGACCGTGAGACTCTTCCGACCATCTCACTCCAAGTCTGCACAGAACAAGTGGTGCCTCTAGTGAACAACCACCACGTGGCCGTCGAGTCGACCACTTCTGTTTCGCGCAGACGTCAAACATTGCCTGGTGACGTACCCGCTGGAACGGCGTCGTACGTCACGACCGTGCCCAGTACTACTGAAGTCCACAACGTCGTAGAAGTGACGTCTGAACTTCCAATTCTACCTCAGCCAAGCCCACCAAACGTCAACGCTCGCTCTTTCGTACCGAGCCTGAGAGATAGATCTCAACCCATCGTTGCGAGGGCTCAATCGAAGGACAAACTAAAATCTAGAACTTTTCCGTCTGTTACGATTCAGAAACTCAAGCCTGGTAAACTTCCCTTGAGTCCATCTCCAGGGATCCGGGATGTTTTCAGAGCAGAGGATGCTGTTCCTAAAATGGAGACTCTGCCTTTTGGCACTCGCACCTCTCCAAGGAAGTTCTCCAGATCTCTTGAAGAGGAGCGGCACGAAACCCTTGAAATTTCGTCGTTGGCGCATTCTTTGTCGGAGGTCGTTGCTCTGCCTCTGATCTCATCGTCGACTACAAAAATCGAAATCAACGAAACTTCGAGCGAAGTGAACGTTTTTGAAGAAAAGAAACTGGAGCCTGTTGAAGTGGCTGATGCTGATGAACCTACTAACTCCTCAACGCACTCTTCTCTGGAGGCACGAAGAAAAAAACGCAGCACGGATGGGTTCAAGAAATTCAACACGCGGCGTCGCATCAACCCTAAATCGTTGGTGCCCATCAAGCTCATTAACAACCAAGAGCCTCGTCTGCCTCAGGATGCCCAAGACCGGCCAGCTAATTATTCCTGTTCAGCTATCCAGCTCACTCTACTAGACGCCAACGACAACAATCCTGTGTTTCTGCCGTCCAACCAATACCACTTCACTGTCAGGCAAGACGCGCAGACTGGCATGCGCATCGGCAAGGTTAGTCCGTTTGGTTATGGCTCTTTGGTATGCTGTGTTTAGGTAGCTTAGGTTAGTCTGCTTTGGGACCGCTTAGTGACGTTGGTTTTGGGCAGTTTGAAGTACGACTGTTATCTTGGTCACCCAAGTAACGTCAGTTTTTGAACAACTTAAGGTACGTCGCCTTGTGGGTAGTTGGCATAAACGCATTATGGTTTTCTTACTGATATTCTGCTTCATTTCTCATATAATTTACTGCACTGCACTCCCGATTAGTACGCGTTCTGTCGCGTCTGGACTTCTCGTTTCATGTGTATTTTTTCAGTACGAGGTGTGTCTTGTGAAGCTGAGATAAATTAATACTGTTCCGTGTTCGCCGCTGCGTCGTTAGTCTTATGTCGCTTGTTTGTTATTATCCGTGTCAGTTCCTTCGCGACAGACCTGACTGGTCGATTTTAACACGAAAAATGGAAAGGTGAATCAACGCAATAGTTGGCTCATCAAATGTAACTGTTTTGATCACACGTTGCCGTAAAATTTTATTCACGAACGTTGTTGTAAATGATTATAAATTTCATAGTACACTGGCTAACGAATACGTATATGCAGCCGATTTTCTTGCTTAGCTGCATTTTATAAGTCTATGGGGATTACTTATCATATTTAATTTACTTTTCTTAATTGAAGGCTGTATATTATTATTAATTTATTTATAGCAATTTAGTACTGGACAGCAATTTTAAATTCCATTCAATTATGTATAAATCGTTACTTCATTGTTTTCAAATATTTATCAGTTCCGGAGTACTGTTATTGAATTTCGAAATTCTGTTTCACGATACTCTGCCTTTCTTTGTATGACCTTTGCTACCATCAGCCACCCTACTGAGTAGAAGGCAAAGCATACATATGTCCTTACATTATGTGAGCTTCCTTTTACTTGTTTAACCAATTTTTAACTGTTAAAAGATTTAAAAATTTCTTAGTCAAATGCAGTAGCTCTTGAAATGCTGTGCCAAATATTAAACTGACGGAAAACACAGGTTCCTAACTGTCTAATTTCATCTGGCACTCAGATAAAAGGAAAACTTAAGGCTTCCGTATTTTACGCTTTCAGAATCCGTTTTACAGTATTTTAATTTTCAGTGACTACCTTTGTGTATCCACGTACATTTACAGATACACATGCGTGTTATATACAGGGTATTTCAAAAAATGGTTACTATACATTAATCGTTCATTACGTGGCCATCACACATCTCATAATTAGTTTTCAATATCGATAACGTTTACCTTAAACGTATCTCATGGCTGCTTAGTTTTACGATGCTTGATTCGGTATTTAATTCGGCGATGTTAAATGAATAATGCTTTTATGATGACTCATCGCAGTGTGGTAGAACATTTCTCGCGAGATACCCTGTAATCTGAGAGACCTTGTCCAGGTTGAAGCTGTGGATGCAGACGCGGGCAGCAACGGCCAAGTCACCTACCGCATCCAGAACAGAGGCAGGACGCTCCAGAACCCTTCAGCTGATAACCTCAACGACCCCAAAAACTCCCTCCTCCGCCAGTCCCCCGCCTCAAACGGTACCTTGGGTACCAGCAACACGTCACTCGAGTACCTTGCCAGTCCCCTGTGGTACCAGTCTGCCATCGGCGTAGACCGAGACACGGGGTACCTCCTCCTCAGGTCGGACTCGCTGCAGCCCGGGGAGTTCACCATATTTGTGGAGGCGTCCGACTCCCCAACCAGCGTCTCCGAGACGCGGACTTCTCTGGCCGTCGTGGTGATCAGGTGCGGTCGTGGTGATCAGATGCAGTTGTTGTTGTAAGGTAGTTGTGATCAGGTGAAGTCATTTTGATCAGGTGAAGTCATTCTGATCAGGTGCGGTCGTTGTCGTATGGTAGTTGTGATTAGGTGAAGTCATTCTGATCAGGTGCGGTCGTTGTGATCAGGTGCGGACGTGTTCTCACATTTGAGTGTTTTGTTGTCTGGATCTCATCCTTAAGTTTCCCTTTAGTAAATATTTGAAAATATAAAACACAAGGCCAACACGTATGGATAATAATGCTAAAAATGACTTGGTGTCATTGTGATCGTTATTGCGAGTATGAAATGATGTGCTCGAAAGAATATTTTGGACCAGAGGGACATAAAATGTGTTTTTTGACACCACCACCAGATCTGCATCTCGTGATTCAAGAATCCGTCAGACCAAACCACGATCCCGCGTTTCATTTTCGTAATTCACATGACTTCACCTCCACTCAAGTCNATTTTCGTAATTCACATCCCTTCACCTTCACTCTAGTCCAACATTTTCTCAGCGCTGTCGATGTTCAACTATCCGGCAGGGATATCTGCGCTTGGGCGGCCAAAATCATGGATAATTATAAATACTCCAGCAGAAAGGTTTGACAGGGACTCCTTCCTCTCACAGCGTGACAGCGGGGGACACGTGGGAGCCCCGATTCGAGGGGGCCCCCTTCGAGTTCTGGGTGGGGGCGGACGCGGGGGTGGGGACCTCTGTGGGCCAGGTCAGGGTGGCTGACCTCGACCGCCGCCGCACCTTCTTTGACATGTTCCACGACTACGAACGGGGAGGTGCGTGCCTGCCTGCCTCACGGAGTATGTTATTGTTTTTATTAGAATCATTATCATTGACGCTATTATTATAATTCAGAATAGTGTTACTCTGTGTTTTTAAAATTCTGTCGTTTGTTTCTGAATATTGCGAATGGGTGGTTCCGAGTACTACTATCGATTACATGGCACGTTTTTTCTTGTTAATTTATAACAATCAGCCCTAATTTCGATGCAGGAGGGAAAGCATGTATGTTTCATCATTATATGTGTCCCTTTTTTAATGTTTGTCTTGGTTTTTCTGTTAGCGCAGGTAATGACTTACATGTAGAATAGCATACAGAAACCTTGACAACGCTGCTGAGGAGTAAGAAGCTGGCAAAAAATTCGGATACTCAATGCTTGTCTCATAAACGTCTGATTCCCACCAGCTCTCGCAGTGTCCCATGCTTGCCCAATAGGATTGTTGAAAAAATATGATAATTAGCCTTTAACATAATTATTTTAAGGAAGTTACATCATTTATGTTCCTCTTGTTTGTTATTTGTAGCGAACTTGGGCAAAAAAACAATGTAAAATTCATGCGGCCATCAAAAAACGTAATGGACAGAAATTACAAATTTAGCTTTTAAGTGAAAATGGGTTCATCAAAGCAAAACGGTCATATCTTTTTCGGCTTCTCAATCAACAGATTGCAAAATATCAACATCCCAAAATATCTTTATTTGATTTCTACCTTTTGTTGCCAAAATAAAAAGTGTCTTTTACACTCGCGTAAAGTGGGCTTTGGCTTGGTAAAGTGTAGTGTTCAAACGTTAGAACTTTTGTGTGAGTTTGAGTTTGTGTAGGATCTAAACTTCTCAGTTTTAATGAAAAATTATTGAGCTTGTGGTCAACCACCTAAACATCTTGGTTTTCTCAACATGAAGTACCCACAACATTGTTCTCAGAGAGCTCTTTTTTACACCTCTCTCTCCATGAATCTTGTCGTTAAGATTCTCATGATGTCTTCGTTGTAAATTTGCTGTCTTACGTTTAGCGTGCGTGTGCGGGCGCTGTTACTTGCACGTAACGCACACTTTTTTAGTCGATACTTTGACAAATATTCTCAGCGTATTTGAAATTCAATGAAATGATATTATGTTCATTACTGACTTTTTTTCGTCATAGGACTTAAACACAAGGTGTTAGGGGAAAAGAGGTACAAAATTTTACACCTATCAGAAAGTGACAAACTAAACACTTCTGCCTCTGTGAAACATTACGAGAAAAACTTTAGTCTTTAAGGTATCAGCTGTTTAATGCTTGAAATCAGGGAATTCGAAAAAAATTACGCACAAATACATTTACTTTATACATTTATAACATCATTTACATATCATTTATACATTAACTCTGAAACAATTATTCACAATTTCCACCCCTTACTTCAATGCACTCGTGATACCGTCGACTTTAACCGATTTTGTGTTTACTTTTTTTTCACTATACATACTTATACCGAATTAAAGGCATTTAAAGACGCTGACTATGGTGGAAAAGGCCTGGCATTTCAGAAATATCGCCAGAAGCCGCTGCAATTCTTGCTACGAGATCATCCTCTGATTTCCAGGCGTTGAATAACAAGGCTTTTCATGTGTCCCTAAAAATCCATGTGTATCAATGTGGGTGGTAGAAACTTTGAACAATTATTCTAAAGTAAATGTGTAAATAAATTATTCCTAAGAAATTCCGTTTTCAAATTTTCTAATTTCAAACATTAAACAGCTAACATCTCAAAAATAATTTTTTTCTCAAAGTTTTGTAGAGGCAAAAGTGTTTAGTTCGCCACTTTCTAGAAAGAGCGAAATTTTGCAACCCTCTTTTCGTAACACCCTGCATTGCCTCGTTTGCTTCATACCCAAAGCGCGCATCAAAGACAAGCATAAGGCGTTCCGAGAACGTATCCAGATGAAATCCTAGCCCTCATGTGAGCCCAAGTTATCGTACTGTTCTCAAACTCGCTGGCATTGAGTTCTCAAAACACAATCGTTTCCTTGATCAAGTGTGCACGTATCTGCAAGGATATGTTTATTTGAATAGCGTCAGTTCGGGACTCTCAATTTCCGCCCACCATTTCCAGTGCCGTTCGCCATCGAGGAAACGAGCGGCATCGTGTCGGTGGTGGAGCCCCTGCAGGACTTCCCGCAGCAGGAGTACCATTTCGAAGCGGTGGTCACCGATGGACAGGCCTCGCTGGTGGCCAACCTGTCCGTCCACGTGGCCCCTGTGGTCAGGCCGCCGGAAGTGTCGGAACTTGTCTTGGCCATGTCCGTGCAGGTGAGCTTTCCTGGAGTGGAACGGGGAGAAAAATGTTGCATTTGTGTGGGTGGCGAGAGTCGTGTTTCGCTTCAGGGACTTTTATCTCCAGTTTAATTTTTTCGCTGCCCCATCGACATGGAAGATTAATAATTTATGATATACTTGGGGATCAAAATTATACATAATCATAAATGATCCAGTAAAAAAGTAAGGCTAGGGATGTTAGTTTAAGCAATAGTGGAATTGTTTTTTCTCTGTCGGAAGATGTGACTGCATTTGGACAAATAAATGTTGTCTATTTTGTCTTCATTTGTTTTTTCGTTAATTTTCTTTCTCTTCATTTTGCTTTCTGAAAGAAGGGAAAGTATTGAGATAATTTAAAAAATAGTAAAATCCCTTTTATGAGCAATGAATCGCAGAAACCAGTGCTTACCTTCGGGTATCCATGGCGTTAAGCGGACGAGTGATACTTGGACACAAAGTATTCGAAGGTGTCCAAAAATGTACTCACTGTTTATAATTCCATCATTTCGAAACAAAAGACTTACCTGCTAATCTCATACGGAAGCGCAGTGTCACTATCAAATTAGTCTTGGGTCGGCGACACAAGCTCACAATTCGTGCTCATGCCCGGGTCTTTTAGTTCGAAATTGTTTCATCCCAGTCAGTGAGTGCATTTCTTCGGACCCCTCTGAACATAATTCAGCAACGCCACAGGATGTCAGTCTCTCGAAGGTTTTGATTCGGGTCGAACACTGGTACCCACGTGGCCCCCTGAGCTGTGTGGGGGATTTTCGAGGCATCATTCTTCCTCAAGGGAAGCACATCGTGACCTTGAAATTCAGCGCAGTGTGTGCGGATTCGAACGCGGGACCTTCAGCCAGGAGACCAACGCGCTGCCATTGAGCCACGATGTTCATTACTCGGTGTGATGATCCATTTGAATTCAATAATAATTTATGTTATTATAATCATTATTTTACTGTTATTTATCTGCAGGAGAATTTAGCTGGCGGTCTCGTTGGGAACATTAGGACGGAGTTGGGTACGCTGGGCGTGTACCTCTCTCCGGAACCTCGCCTCGAACTGGTACGTTTTTATGGCCTATTTGCAAAGTTAAATTACATTATTAAAATTAAATCTTCTCAGGGCTGAGGGGGCATAAGATAACCATAGACATTAGAGTTAGGTTTGTCTATTGTATGCTATCTAGATCGGCGTCCCCAGGGGAACACTGTTAGACTTCCTTAGCTCTAGCTAGGCCTTCGAGATTCCTATATTTCGTGTCCACTTTGCTTCTTTTTATTTTCACGCTTTCTTCGCTAATTATCCTTTTTCTTCTTCTTTTTTCTTCTTCTGTCTCAAGTTGCTGTTTCTATGCGCGGGGAATCCTGTGTGGGAATACCCTTGTGCACAGATTCCACGTTTTATGAAGTCCATAGTAAAATGTTCCCCTTATTTTGCTCTCTTGATATCGCATTCCTGGTGGCAATAGAGCTTTAAACTAAGTCATAATCAAATCCAATCTTCAAAGGAAAATTTTCAATCACAACATTCGACATTCACTGAAACGTTACTCATTTCATGAGTGCAGTCAAATTTTCAGTTTTCTTTCGAAAATATTCTCCTTCACCCAATAGGCGTTAGATGGTAGTAATGATTATTTCTGGTTCTCGACCAGAAATTATTTCTCTTTGAACGGTTCTCGATCGTAGGATTTATTTATCCAATATTGATTTTGGTACGAAGATTGATCCTTTAATTACATGTTAAGTTATTTAACCACTATTTTTAGATTGAAACTTTCTTCACTAATTTTTCAAAATTATTCTGTATTGGAAATTATTTTGTTTAGCAGCAATTTGCGATGAATATTCTTGGTGTAATTTTCTTGTTATGATTACTTAAGTGGGCTTTTTATTTGAATTCCGATACGTAAACTTTAGATTTTTGTCATCCTTGTCGGATGTTTTATCTTGAAAGTTTTAATTACAGTTGTGGCGCGCACGTGCTACGGCATACGTGCGTCGCGTATCTGCTACGACTTACACCACCACGAAATACGATAACGTGCACGTCTAGTGGCACGTGTACGTGTAATGACACATACAATGTGCAAGTGTTGCGGCACACGTGTTACGGTACACGTGCCCCAACACACGCGCACGTCTCATAACACACGTGCACATCTCATAACACACGTGCACCGCTCACCAGGTGAGCCCAGAGGCACGTGAGGTATTCGTCATCGCCCAGGACGGGTCGCTGTACACGGGCGCCGCCCTCGACCACGAACGTCAGCCCGTGCACGGGCTGGCCGTCCTCAGCCAGAGGACGGGCCTCATCTTCTACGTAAACGTCGAGGTGAGTGTGCGTGAAGGTCTACTGTACGTGTTCGTGGGAAGCGATGCGTGCAAGCTTTGGTCTACTTGCGCGTAGAAGGGGGTACGAGCGCTTGTAGGGATACATCGGCCTGTAGGTCTGCGTGTACGTCTACGTCTACGTGTACGTCTGCGTGTACGTCTGCGTGTACGTCTGCGTGTACGTCTGCGTGTGCGTCTGCGTGTGCGTCTGCGTGTGCGTCTGCGTGTGCGTCTGCGTGTGCATCTTGCGTGTACGTCTGCGTGCGCAGATAGGTCTATAAGTACGTGTAGGTCTACGTGTACGTAAAAGTCTACCTACAAGTGTAAATCTACGTTTACGAGGGAATCTGTAAGTGCACTGTGGAGAGAATAAAAGCACGTGGAAAAGGTTCCGTGCACGTAGAATAGGATAAGTGCACGTGGGATGGGATGAGCGCACGTAGGATGGGATGCGTGCACGTGGGATGGGATGCGTGCACGTGGGATAGGTACATACAAAGATTTTCGGGAATGTCATTCACTTAGTGGCAACTAGTGGCATCATGGTGAAGTCAGGCATTTAGTGGTAACTAGCGGCTTCATGGTGAAGTCAGGTACCTAGTGGTAACTAGCGGCTTCATGGTGAAGTCAGGTACCTAGTGGTAACTAGTGGCTTCATGGTGAAGTCAGGTACCTAGTGGTAACAATGGACTCATTACCTGGTCGTGTTGTCAAAGTCACCAAGGTCTCGAAATCGTACCTTATTCACTGTCCCTGGATACCTTGGTGAGGTTTGGGTCTTCACACCCTGATCACACTGGGGTGCCGCCTGCTTAGATAAAACAATATGGGGTCGTTTAGATAATTTCAACTCATCAACATACGTCTAATTGCTATATTCAGTTGGTGCAATTTCACTGTATGTGTTGCTGTCGGAGACGTTTTTTTCGTGTGAATATGCAAGCACGTGCGTCTGTGTGTGTTTCCACGTGCATGTGTTTGTGCGTGCGTGTGTCAGTGCATGTGTGCATGCTTGTGCGGGTATTTTTATTGCTCCCAAACCGTGCGTACAGGTGACGGACGT